>JAVSCE010017368.1:0-93451 GCA_032199065.1 Smutsia gigantea
TGAGTGGTTGAGGCCACGCAATTTCTTGTGATTTCTGGTAAGTACATTTTTCAGTTCTAAATTTTTCATGTGGATCTTTTATTTTTTATTTTTATTAAGGTTTTATTGATATACACTCTTATGAAGGTTTCACATGAAAAGACAATGTGGTTACTACATTTACCCATATTATCAAGGCCCCACGCCTACCTCAAGTCAGTCACTGTCCATCCGTGTAGTAAGATGACACAGGTTCACTGCTTGCCTTCTCTGGCTACACTGTTTTCCCCGTGATCCCCCACGGCATGTGTACTAAACAAAGTACCCCACAATCCCCTTCTCCCACCCTCCCCACCCGCACTCCCACACCCCTGACCTTTGGTAACCACTAGTTCCTTCTTGGAGTCTCTGAGTCTGCTACTAGTTTTTTCCTTCAGTTTTGCTTCGTTGTACTATTCCAGAAGTGAGGGAAATCATTTGGCACTTGTCTTTCTCTGCCTAGCTTATTTCACTGAGCATAATATCCTCCAGCTCCATCCATGTTGCTGCAAATGGCAGGATTTGTTTCCTTCTTATGGCTGAATAATATTCCATTGTGTATATGTTCCACATCTTCTTTATCCATTCATCTACTGATGGACACTTCGGTTGCCTCCCTATCTTGGCTATTGTTAAAAAGCGCTGCAATAAACATAGGGGTGCATATGTCTTTTTGAATCTGAGAAGCTGTATTCTTTGGGTAAATTCCAAGGAGTTTGATTCCCAGTTCAAATGGTATTTCTATTTTTAGTTTTTTGAGGAACCTCCATATTGCTTTCCACAGTGGTTGAACTAGCTTGCATTCCCACCGGCAGTTGCAGGAGGCTTCCCCTTTCTCTGCATCCTCACCAGTATTTGTTCTTCTTAGTCTTTTGCATGGTGGCCATCCTTACTTCTGTGAGGTAATATGTCCTTGTGGTTTTCATTTGCATTGCCCAGATGATTAGTGATGTGGAGCATCTTTTCTTGTGTCTGTTGGCCATGTGAATTTCTTCTTTGGAGAACTGTCTCTTCATATCCTGTGCCCAGTTTTTAATGGGGTTATTTGCTTTTTGGGTGTAGAGGTGTGTAAGTTCTTTATATATTTTGGATGTTAACCCCTTGTGGGATATGTCATTTACACATGTATTCTCCCACACTGTAGGATGCCTTTTTGTTCGTGTCGATTTTGTCCTTTGCCATACAGAAACTTTTTAGTTTGATGTAGTCCCATGAGTTCATTTTTGCTTTTGTTTCCCTTGCTCGAGGAGATGCGTTCAGGAAGAAGAAGAGAATCTTTGTCAGGGGAGAGAGACAATAGACAAAATAAAAAGAGAATATTAGATAGTGATGATAAAGTGAGGAGGGGGGACAGGGAGTGTAGAGGAGGTGTGGAGGTGGTCAAGGTCAAGAGGTCAAAAGGAAAGCAATATTTGAGTAAAGCCCAGAGAGAAGTGACTATGCAAGCATCAGAGATAGCTGAGGGGAGAGCCTTCCTGGCAGAGAGATGAGCCAGAGAGAGGCTCAGAGCGAGAGATGTTTTCAGTGTCTGAAGAATAGAAGAGAGCCGAAGGGTAGAGGGAGTTGGGGAAACATAGGAGGATGACGGGTAGGCCATTGTAATGATCTCGACTTCTTCTCTGAGTGAGATGGGAATTCATTGGAGGCTTTGGGCCCAGGGTGTCATGTTCTTTGATGAAAATGTGGAAAGCAAAGTACGGGAGATAACCTTCATTAATTCAGTGTCAGCTTCTGTGTAAATCAATGGGTATGACAAGGGTAGGCTGTCTACTTCTTTCCCTCTTCTCTCTTGTTTCTTTTAGTTAATGGACAGTTATCAGCAAATTAGTGGATACTAATTTTAACTAACTAAAATTAACATTGTGTGGATGTAGCTGAGCTAATCCACAACCTTCAGAATGTGTTCCTATAACCTCCAATAATTCACCTTGAGATAGAAGGGTAAGTGAAACAATTCTCCAGTTTTCCAGCCTTAGCAAACTCAGTTTACATTTTCCCCATCATTAAAGCAATACATTCTTAACATAAAAAGTTCAACTGATACAGATGTGTGTGAAATAAAAAGTGTAATTCTTCTCACATTCCTCCAGCCTCACCTGTCCCCAGCTTGTGTCCATCCAGACTACTTCTATGGAAACACATACATACTAGAAAAAACTGTTTTTCTCTTCACAAATTTGGAATTATGGTGTGCATATTCTTTGCAAACTACATTTTTATTTAAAAATTTCATGAACTTTCTTTCATGTTAATATACATGATTCTAGTGTACCGTTTTTGTACAAGTACTTCCTTGTTGATAAGCATTGTTTTTTGCAGCTTATTGCTTATTCATAAGGTTTTAAAAAAAATCTTACCATTATGAAAACTGAAAAAAAAATAACCAGCTTATATGGAATGGTAGGATTTGTTTTCTTCTTATGGCTGAATAATATTCCATTGTGTATATGTACCACCTCTTCTTTATCCATTCATCTACTGATGGACACTTAGGTTGCTTCCATTTCTTGGCTATTGTAAATAGTCCTGTGATAAACATACGAGTGCATATATCTTTCTCAAACTGGGCTGCTGCATTCTTTCGGTAAATTCCTAGGAGTGGAATTCCTGGGTCAAATGGTATTTCTATCTTGAGTTTTTTGAGGAACCTCCATACTCCTTTCCACATTGGTTGTACTAATTTGCATTCCTACCAGCAGTGTAGGAGGGTTCCCCTTTCTCCACATCCTTGCCAAAATTTGTTGTTCTTTGTCTTTTGGATTTTAGCCATCCTACCTGGCATGAGGTGATATATAATATGTGTGAATATCTTTTCATGTTGTTAGTAAGGCTTGTACAGTCAGCAGTAGCTTAAGTTTGAAGGAGTACTGGAAGTTATATGAGGATTCTTATTACTTTTAGGAGTCAGCACCCCCTAGCATCACCATGTTGTTAAGTAAGGGTCAACTACTGCATATATCATCAGCCCAAATGTAATATTATACATGGTATTTTATATTTATCTATTTTCATATATTAATTATTTTACAAATTAACAAGTACCACCACTAATATTCAAGGTGAATGTATTTACATTATTTAAACAAACTGGGCTGCTGCATTCTTTCGGTAAATTCCTAGGAGTGGAATTCCTGGGTCAAATGGTATTTCTATCTTGAGTTTTTTGAGGAACCTCCATACTCCTTTCCACATTGGTTGTACTAATTTGCATTCCTACCAGCAGTGTAGGAGGGTTCCCCTTTCTCCACATCCTTGCCAAAATTTGTTGTTCTTTGTCTTTTGGATTTTAGCCATCCTACCTGGCATGAGGTGATATATAATATGTGTGAATATCTTTTCATGTTGTTAGTAAGGCTTCCAGTCAGCAGTATGCTATTAGTAGTTAAGTTTTTCTGGAGTGAAAAGTTATATGAGGATTCTTTTACTATGTTGGGAGTCAGCACCCCCTAATCACCATGTTGTTTAAGGGTCAACTACTGCATATATCATCAGAAATAAAATAATATTATACATGTATTTTATATTTAACATTTTCATATTTGAAATACAAATAAAAGGGTTTAATTTGAAGGTGAATGTATTACATTATTTAATATACAAGTCAAGCTAGATGAAAGGTCATAACTTAATTACATCTGGGTTGTTTTACTGGGGGGGGCAGGCAGCATACTCCATTTAAATGGGGGAAAACAGCTGAAAACCCTGCCCCTGTAAACGATCAGCACTTCCAAGATGAGTTCCGTTGTACTGGTTCTCTGAAAGTCAAATGATAAGGATGCTGAGTAAGGCTTATTAATTATTTATTGGATATTCTTGTTTCCGTAATGATTATACTGACTTTATATTCTTAGGTGGGAGGAAGTATCCTTGCTAATGGGTATTAAACTGCTGCTTTGAAGTTTATCTGCTTAGCTAATTTGATCCATTTAAAAATTTTTCAATAGGCTAAAGTGATGTCCAATAAGGTGAAAAAATGTCAGCAATGTATTCATGCCCAACAGAAGAAGGAACTGAATAGCTCTTTGAAGTCCCAGAAGAGAGAATATAAACTTCGAAAGAAACTGCTTAAGGAGGTATTTACTTTATAAAAATTTTCAAGCCACTTACCTGTTTACTGATATCAAATATCGATCCACTCATAGAACCATTAGGATAAATTTTTCTTTTCTTTGTGGCCACCTACTGTATATCAGTTTAAGTGAAGACATTAATTATAACCTATTACTTTTCAATGGCTGAGGTCCTCCGTGGAGTGGGATCTAAAAAGAGTGATCTCTTGAAAATGTAAATTATTTTCTAAAGCTATTATTTATAACAGCTTTCCTAAGTACTTTTAAGTAACTGAGTCACTAGAAATAAAAATATTTTAGCTGTGAAAAAGAGCCATACATTTCTTCCTTTAAAAGTAAATCATACCTTCTTACTTTGGGCTCAGATTACAATAGTTTGTTCTTATTCCGATTTTAACACAGAATAAGGATAAGTAGCATTTCTGCTCATCGCATTTTCTTTAATAGGAAAGCATGCTAATTATGTCTTTATGGCTACATGATCTCATGTGTGTTTGCCCTTTATGTGCTGCTTTCTTGAACTTCTTTTTATCACAGATGTAGTCTAACTTTGAGGAAAGCCTTAGCTATTCCAAGGCAAATTCTGAAAGGGGATTATTATTCAGGATAGTGGTCAGGACAGGAAAATGATATGTGTCAACTATTGCATATTTATTGTATCGTAGAGAATATAAATCACCCATCTTTCCTAGCTATAAGATGATTTTTCAGAGACTATTGACCTTATGGTTCTTCACCTGTTATTCAAGAAAAAACCCAATTCTTTATTACTTTCATTGATAAGATACTCAAACACATAAATATAAAAAGCTCATAAACTTTTAGTTCTCAACTTAAGGGTGTCAATGAGAAGACAGATATAATACAGGTGTATACACAAAGAAGCACTTGGCTATGTTTTTCAAAATCTTTTGTCAAGGAAATTCCCCACCCCCTCTTACAGACTGATGGACTGAAATTTTTAGTCCATGTAATTAATTATTAGCACACAGATAATTTAATCTTGATAAAATAACCATAATCTCTTTGGTACAGTGCTTTTGTGTGTGTGTAGGAATTTGACATAATTAGATATATGTCTTATTAAGGACATATTGGTGGCACAAAGCCTTGCTATGTATACCCTGCCGAGTGAGGTTTTTCCAAGGCTAAAGTGTATAACCTGCCATGTATTCCCATTACTGTAATATAAAAGCTAAACTCAATACTAGAACATGGGATTTGAAAAGATGGTAAGTAGGATTCCCAACTTTGAATAAATATCCAAAAAATGCAATTCTATTGTTGTTCCCTAGTGAAATGAGATTTTAGTGTTATAAATGAATGTATTGATTTAGATAATCCTTTAAGCATAAAACTCATAGTCTAACTAATAAGCTCGTTTTCTTTTAGAAGTTAGTTTTGTGTATTTGTGTGTGTGTGTGTGTGTGTGTGTGTGTGTGTGTTCATTTTAAATGATTATCATCAGTATGGAGGAAGGGACATACTAGAATCTTCGTGGGTGGGGAATTTCCTTGGCAACAGATTTTGAAAAACATAGCCAAGTGATTCTTTGTGTATATGCCTGTATTATCACTGTGTCCTCACTGACGTCCTTAAGTTGAGAACTCCAAGCTTCTGTGCTTTTCATTTTTATGTGTTTGAATATCTTATCAATGAAAGTAATGAAGAATTGGTTTCTTTCTTGAATAACAGATGAAGAACCATAAGGTTAATAGTCTCTGAAAATTCATCTTATACCTAGGAAAGATGGCTGATATATATTCTCTGCAAGATGGATGCATTTTACGTTGAAATATACTAGTATTAATTAGCATCCTCGGGTTTGCATCATTGAATGTATTGTCAATATTCTCATCTTATCCAGTATAAATGAACGTTTTTTAGGTAGTTTGTAAGATGATATTTAAAATGCTGTAGAAAAACATTGGTCTTGCCTCGTTCAGTGGTTATAGTGCTGAATATTAAATCCATTCTTAAAGGTTTCTATTTTCCTATGGTTTTGTTGATTTTCCATTTAATTTCCAAAGTCTTTTATACTGAACCCATCCTTAAATTTGCCAAAAACTTAATATTTCTATTGTTGAAAATCAAGAAGTGAGACATAACTATATTTTAACCATAATTTTAATTCATGTCTGATTTTTACTTGAAAGCACTGCCTTCTTCATCTTTTTGGGAAGGATTTAAAGAGAGATGTTTTACTTCATTCACCAATCATTGTGTGTTTCCAAAGCTAGGAGCCATCATAAATATAGCTGTTCAAAGCTAAAAGTATGCCTCTTTTCTAGTGTATGTTTTCTCTTTTCTTGTCCTACTTCATGGATAACTCAAGAAACAGAAAAATACTACCTGCCTCCTTAAGGTCATTGCCCTGCCGGCCCATGAGAGAGGGCACAAGCTAAGTGCTTTTACTGAAGATTAACAGCTACCAAAAGGTATATTCACGTAGTTAACTTTTATGTATTTTGAACTCAGTTGATTTTTATCTTCCAGAGCACCCCAGAAAAAGAAAAACAGGAATGGCTTTCAAAGCAGAAACAGAATATACAGCATTTCCAAGCAGGGGAAGAGACTAATCTTCTTCAGCGTCAGAGACAGTACCTAGAGGTGGAATGTCATCGCTTCAAAAGAAGGATGTTACTTGGGCGCCATAACTTGGAGCAGGACCTTGTCAAGGAGGTATGTTTCAGTGTTGTGAAATCAGAATCCTCCTGAAAATAGGCCAGTCATGCCCCGCCCTCAGGGCCTTAGAGCACTTCCGCATCCCTTTGCCAAAGTCCTTCTTCCCTAGAAACCCAGCCCACACAGTTCACCTTTTCCCTCATTTCATAGCTCCTCAATTCTGATCACCAAATCCTTCTCCCTTATTTAAATATTCTTGCACTCCTCTCTGTCTCACACACACTCACACGCGCACACTTTTATGGGGATCTCTCTCCCCAACCAGAATGGAAATTATATGAGGTCCCAGGTGTTGTTCAGGGCTTTTATATCCAGTGCCTAGATATACCCCGGCCTTAGATCTCGTGGCTGGCCCATAATAGGTATTCAATAAATATGTATCAAGTAAATATTTAAAACATATTAAATCCATGAATGAAAGAAGTATTAATTTTTAAATATGAGAAAATTAATTGGATAATTTGTGCCTTTTCATCTGAAATGGGTGCCTTGAAGGTACATACTACCAATTAACATATTTTTATAATCATGAAATTATTCATTGGGCATATGTAGAAGCTCTTATGCCAATGAAAACAATGGTTCTTATTATCAGGCATACCTATGAGCATAGGTCAGTTTACTGCCAAGAGTGGCTTAAAATAAGCTTCAAATATAATTATTCAAATTCACTAATACTTAAAGAAAATAAACTTAAAACAATTGCAGCAATTAGATAAGAACAGTCTAAAAAATTGGTAAGTCCTAGTAGTGGCATGGGAAAGTGGACAATGTTGGTAAGAATATAAATTGATTGATACTGCCATTTTGGAGCATGATTCAGCAGCTTTTACAATTTATTTTGCATGTATCTTTACCCATCAAATCCACTTTAGGATTCTATCCTAAAGAAATAATAGCATAATTATATGGTGTATCATGTGTAGATGTTTATTGAAAATTTGTCATAAAACAAGAAATGGAAAAACTATGGAATCGCAAAGCAGAAGCTAACTATAAAACTTTAAAAAATATATGTCCTGATCTGATCTGGATATTTTTCCACTATATTTTTAGGTAAAGAAAGCATATTATATGCCTATAATATATGTTGTTATTCAATTTTAAAACTGTTTTAAAAAAGTAAAAATATTTTTGTTTAATAGTTGTGTCATGATAAGTATGGGGAAGGCTGGGAAACATGTGCACCAAAATGTTGGCCTCTGCAGAAAGGGCCAGCAGAAGCAAAGGGGGCAAGTTGGGCTTACTTCGACATAGAAAAAGAGAGAGAGAGTGTGAATGTATGTGTGTGTGTTGTACATTTGATCTTTTTAAACTGAAAAATATTGTGATTACATTTATTGATCATGAGGTAGGTATTCTAAGAGCTTTCCACTTATGAACTCATTGACCTCATTTCACCGTCACAATAATTTTATGAAACAGCTATGTTATGTTCTCAGTTTGAGAAGTAATAAAATTGAAGCACAGAGAGTTTAACTAATTAACCCAAGGAGTTACTGCTTGTTGGTAGCAGAGCCAGGATTTAGAAAGCAGGCAGGCTACCCTAGAGTCTTGTGTTCTTAACCACTACACTATACTGGGTATACTGCATGTAATGGAATTGAAAGTGTACTCTGAAGAAATTCAAAGGATGACTTAGAAGTCCTCTTCAAATACAGAATTAGGAAACATAAATGAAGGAAAGAGAATGGAAAGGACATTAAGTGTCTTGGGACAGATTTGATATGTCTTAAGCTTATTGCTAAAAATAGTATAAATAGTAAATGAACAGATAAGGAAATTATGCTACTAATTGCCCATTTTCTACAGTTAAGGTAATAAAACTCTAATAGTTACTGTGCAGCCATTATTAAATCGGAGGATTACATCTATATCCTGGTTATTCTGTTTCTTAGGATTTTTTTTCTCCTGGCATTGTACATCAGTAAATTATGCCTTTGTCTTTTGTTATGAATTAGGAGTTAAATAAAAGGCAGACTCAAAAGGACTTAGAGCATGCAATGCTACTGCGACAGCATGAATCCACGCGAGAACTGGAGTTCCGCCACCTCAAGAGAATTCAGAAGATGCGCTGTGAGTTGATCAGATTGCAGCATCAAACTGAGCTCACTAACCAGCTGGAGTATAATAAACCGAGAGAACGAGAACTAAGGCGAAAGCATGTCATGGAGGTTCGACAAACAGCGTACGAGTCTGAAGGTACCTTTAGCCTAAGCTTCTTGACAAAGGAGAACAGATAAAAGGCATCATGCAAACAGTAAAAGTCTAGGCCAGATGTCTGTCATAAAGAAATTGAATAAACTCTTTTTCTTTTCATTTTAAGCATGTTTGGTTAGTTTTGATGTAGAGGGTCTGTAGCTACAGACTTCTGCTTATGTATTTCTCAGCAGAGTACCAAAAAATAGCCAGAACTTTTTAACTGTGGAAAGTGCCATAAATAAGATTCAAAATTCTTATTTTAAGGGTACCCAAATGTCCAATGTTGATACTACATTCTACATATCAACATACTAACCTGTTGGCTTCTCTCTGTTGTTCCAAGTTTTATAATTTTGGAATCTTATTTCCTCTGAATGTGATTTGTATCGAGAAGAGGCAGTAAGTTCTTAAAGCATAAACCAGTGAATGAAAAATGCCCTTTTACCCCCTCTCCCTTCATTGTCTATGCTCACCTTAAGAGGAATAGTAGCATTAAGGAAATGCTCTCCACTCAAGCCGTAAGTTCATTTTACTTAGGCAAAACAAATTTAGTGCCCCTAAACTTCCACCACCTGAATAAAATCCCACCAACTAAAATAGTAAGTTGGAAATGAAAACTCTGCTGCACTTTGGGAAATAGTGATGGTGGTCCATATTCTTCGTGTTCTCGGCATTGCTCAGAAATATGCATGATGTATATATAATTCTCTTGGATACATTTGGACATGAGGTTCTACATAGGCTCCCTGCTGGTGCCTTGCAGGTGTTTAGTACATATGCCAACAGCGTATCAAGTTTGGAGAAGCAGCTTTGTTAAGCAGTGTTCAAGAAGTAGTACTTTATTGGTAATCCAGATGGTCACATTTGAGTGCAGGCACAAAATATTTGCGATGTAAGTTTACAGACTTTTTCTTAATGAGCAGATAGTAAATATTTTAGGCTTTGTGGGCCAGGAGGAAAAATTGAGGTTATTATGTGGGTATTTACATAGCCATTTAAAATGTGACCATTTCAGAATGTAAAAAACATTCCTAATTACTGGACTATTGAAAAACAAAAACGAAAAATCAGGTAGCTGTTCAGATTTGGCCCATAAGCTGTGGCATGCTTGTCCCTGTTCCAGTTATTTCCATTGGAAAGAAGAGATTCAGAGTCTTAAATCTGATTCTATATTTTTCTTAAAAAACATAATGATTATTTAGGCATCATCCAAATAGCTTATGATGGCTTTATTCTTATAATGCCATCATTGGTTGCTATGCTTTCCTTTTTCAGACATGTGTACTCCAAGATGTAAGAGAACAGTTCTGCCCTACAGAGGAGTAGTCTGTCTTAACTTACACCTCCTTCTTTCCATAGGTCATGAAAAGATAGCTCAAACTGGGATATATCTGTTTTCTTTCTCTCAGCTGCGTGTGGATGAAGCACAGGAGGCAGAGTGCCAGGGTTTGAAAATGCAGCTGCAGCAGGAACTGGAGATGCTGAACACATATCACAGAAAAATCAAGATGCAGGCTGAGACACAACTTCATCGAGAGCTTCGGGAGCTTGAACAGAGGGTCTCCCTCCGCAGAGCACTCTTAGAACGAAAGGTGTAAGTAATAGAAAAAAGTAATTGTGCTAGTATTTGCTTTCATCAAAATCATTTCATAAATACATTTTCATGATGACAGAGGTGGCATTAGACTGTTTTCACAATACCATTTTTCCTTAATTCTAGTTTTGGTAGTGTTTTCTTTTTCTTTAAAATTACTGATTCAGTAATGAACTTTAAAATTAATGAGTTTGTTATATTAAAGGAATATGCTTAAGTAGTAATTGCTAAAGGAATGATGTGGAGTTATGTAAAGACAGTTGAATTGTAAAAGGATAGCTCTGGCTCTGTCTTCCTCACTTCTTTTGTGTACCTAGTTGTACCTACAGAAATAGGAGAAAAACTTAGATACTGAAGGAAAAACCTTTAGTAATTGCTTGGGAGACACAAGGAAAAAGGATCAGGAATATACTTTATTCATACATCCTTGGTCTGGAACTGTACAGATTGGTAGGTTACTAGAAAACAGAAGGTAAAACCAGTTTTACATAGATGAAAGAGTTAGGCTGAAAATATTATTTCTAGATGTATTGTTATTTACTTATTCTTTGTCATATATATTAGAACTAGAATCCCTAAATTCACTTGTATCCTTTAAGGTACTGAGGCTATATGTGTATGTGTGTTGGAGAAAGAACGATGGGTAGAAGATTTTGAGAAAGAAAGCGAGGAAAGCCATTTGTTTTCAGTAGTAGTAGAATGTCAGTTGCATCAAGGATTGAATGCTATGTTCCAGAATTCCTGAGCCATAAGTACCCAGCAGCTGGTATGTTCTTAGGTCCATTGTTCCATTGTAAGTTAACACAGGCCTAATGGTTTTGTCTATTAAAAATTGTCATTGCTTCTGGACCATTAATTGGCCCATAGATTTTCCTCTGTTTTCTACAGTTCTTGTGATAAAAATAGATTACCTCATTTATATTTTAAAAAATATTCTTAAAAAGTCCATCTAAATAAGGAGTTGCTATTTCTCTGGCACAGCTGTCTTTATTACTGGCTCCTTTGAGAGTTACTTGCCTCTAGATATTATCTCAACTATGTTTCTAATTCAAGATGGGAATATAGAAACACATATAAATTCTTAGAAAAATATAGTTGTCCCATGTACAGAATTCATAAATCTGCCTGATTTCAAGTTGCATATTTAAATTCAATCTAAAGTTACATGTCTTATGCTTCAAAATTATCACTAAAAGAAAATCCTATAGTATTTCAGTAAGTGTTATGGGAGAAATATTGGTACTGTTTTATTTGTATTTTTAGCTCCCCCTAGTGGCTCAGAGTTAAAGGGTGCTAAGTGGTATCTTAGGTGTAGCCTTATTTCAATATAGGAACTAAGGCCTTTATGTTCTACAAAACCAGGTGAAATGTTGGCATAGGGCTGATACCATTGCCAGAAGTGCAGTCGCCCTCCCACACATTGCTAATGCATTTTGGAAAGCAATTTGGAAGTATATATTGATCTTTGAAAATGTTAAGCAAAGAATTTAGAGAATTTAGAGAAAAGTATTCCTGAATACAGGAAAAGCCATATGCATAAATATGTTAATTATGGCATAGTTTATATGGTTTAAAACGCCTAACCATCTAAGAACATTACGGGCTTATGACCAAGCCACTTAATGAAATCTTACTCAACCATTTCCATGATGGCTATAAGATTGTATTAATGCGGAAAAATGCTTTTGAAGTGTTGAATAAAATAAAGACAAATCACACTTAAAGTGAATGGAATTAATTCTAATAGTGGCTATATTAATATGGTAGATTGGTTGTGGTAGTTTATATTATTTTTATAATGGACATGCATAAGATTATTTAGTATTAAATACAATAAAAGAACAGTTGAATAAATCTACAGTGCTTTGAGTTCCTACTTGATTTTTAGGGTTCGTGTTTACGTTTCAAGTGGAGTGCATGACCATAAAGCAGTTTGGGATCAGTCAGTTGGCAATGCCAGGGCCGTGATATACCCATTGTATGGTTTGAAAACATCGTAACATCTATATTTTCTCTACTTTGTGCTTACTGGTTGTACAGATAAGAAACAGTCATCTGAAAATAGAGGTGGAACCAGAGAGAATGTTAGTTGTTTCTAGATGAATAATAATTCTGTTTGAAGATTGCTTTCGGCCTCCAAATGAACCGAGAATTGTCCCCCAGGCCGGGCACCAGCAGAGTAAGCCTCAGCGGAGGCTCACAGGCGGCCTCATGGCAAATTTTCTTGTGCTTAATTTACATTAAAATTTCAGCAAAATGACAACATAACTACGTGAATTTCATACATGCATAAAAAGTGGCAGTATTTCCAAAGTGTAAATGGGCTTTTCTTTGTTTTATCATTTCCTTCAATTATCCCTGAATATTTCATTTAGTATCAACATCATGGTTGGTAGTTTTTAAGTAAGAATTGACTATTGTAATATCTTAAAGGACCTTTCGAACTGAAAATATTCACACAAAAATATCACATTTGATTTCAGAGAAAATAGGTTAGGAGAGAAGTCTCAGAAGTCTTATATCCAGTGAAACTGCCTTTCATATTTACAGTAATAAAGAAGATATTTTCAAAGAAATGGGGGTTAATATAACATATCACTAATCTTAATTTTTATTTTTATTGATTAATATTCTGAGTTTCTTAAACGAAAGAACTAATTGAGCAAACAAAATTGAAGCTGTGCTTACTGGAGTCAAGTGGATAAGCATTAATGTGTTTAATATTTTTATCATGACTTTCCTTCAAGTAATACACAAGGCTATCAAATTAGTTAAATACTCAATACAAGCCTATCATTTATTAGGTCCTTTGAATTAAATGTTCTTAATAAATGGATTTTTGAAATTTTAAAATAGAAAAGATTTTTAAAAATTTGAAGTTATTTGAATCCTTACAGATATATAAATTTAATTCTACATGAAGTGGGTATTTTATACATAGATATTAAAAGAGTGGAAAAGTTTTTACAAATACATATTTTTTAAACTTGGCAATTATAGAGAAACAAATAGAAATTAGCATGTCTTTAATCCCACCACTCAGAAATCACCAGTTAACAATTTGGTATCTTTCCCTTAGAAGAAGCATTTGTGTCTAATGCAAGTTCCCTTTCATCCTTCATTAGGAAATGCCCTCTCTAAACCTTTGTAACACATTAGTACTTAAGAGTTTAATAATTTTCAAACTCACCCCACCAAAGTCCATTCTGGCCTATCTGTAATTCCCCACACGCATCTTATCATTTTGCACGCCTTTGCCCACGTTCCCTCTGCTGAAAACGTCTTTCCCTCCCCTTGTCTTCCATTGAACTTGTGTTTGTCCCTCAGAATCCAGGCTCGGCTGCCTTCTCTGGGGAGACTTCTTTGCCCTGCTCTTCTGCCCCTGCAGAGGGAATCACTCCGTCCCTTTGCGTTTCTGCTTTACCTTATAAATCTGTTATGACATTTTATCACATTACATGGCAGTTTTTTATTTGCTTGTGTTTCCATGCTAAATTGTGTTTCTTTAAAAGGGCACTTTAAAAAAATGATTCATAAGAGGGGACTTGATAATATGGGTGAATGTTGTAACCAAAATGTTGCTCATGTGAAACCTTCATAAGATTGAATATCAGTGATAACTTAGTAAAAAAAATACATAAAAACTAAACATATTTTTTGAGCTAGATTTTTGTAGAGAGCAATGACTATTGGCTTAAGTCCTCAAATATCCTGAAACCTGATTTAATACTTCTTTAAAAATGCTCTTTATTTCCTCTTTTTAAAAAACGTTGTATCATGGAAATTTTCAAACATACACAAAAAGTATTCGTGAAATTATTAAGAATTAGTACAATGAATCCCCAAATACTCATTGCCCAACTTCAACAGTTATCAGTATCTTGCTAACATTTCATCTGTTTCCCCACTCCACATGCAGCTTTTTAGTGGAGCAGCATATGGGGCAGAGTATCTGGAATATTTTAAAGCAAATCCCAGCATAGAATCATTTCACTCCAAACACAGATAAGGAAATAAGGACTCTTTTACTTTAACATAGTCATAATTGCATTGTGTTAACTAACAATATTATAATAAATGTTTCAGTTTGCCTAATACTCAGTCCATACTTAAATTTCCCTTTGTATCTAAAAAATGTCTTCTTGGTTTATTTAGATTGGGGCCCAAACATGGTCTAGACATCGCATTTGATTGTCTTTTAAGCCTTTTAGTCTCCCCTGCCATTTTGTTGTTGTTGTTATTGTGGACTGGGTTGTTTGCTTTGTAGGAATTTTCGCATTTGGATTTGGCTGATTCCATCCTCATGGTGTCATTTAATGCATTCCTCTTTACTTTATATTTCCTGTAAACTGGTAATTAGATCTTGGGGCATTATTATATTTACTTTAAATTTTTTTTCCTTTTAAAAATTTTTGCGAGGAATTTTTTAAGGGTTACTGCGTTACTTACTTTTGCATCACATCAAAAGATATATAATGTCTAGTTGTCCCACTTAGAAGTGGTATTTGAAGAGTGGGTTCAGGTATTCTCATTCATTAACAAGTTGTCCATCAACTACTTCCCCTTGTCATTGATTTTATTGTGTATTTTTTCACATTAAAAAATTTATAGTCAGCTATATTTATTTGTAAACCTTTGAGTTGTCCAGAACTGATTATGATGGCTACCCAACCACTAATTTCTAAGTACATAGAGTCTCCTACTTTTCTAATGGAAACTTTATAGTTTTTGTTTGTTTTTCACTTAATGCTTTGATCTGTCTGGAATATGGTATCAGATGAGGTTCCATTTTTATTTTTTTCCAGATGGTTAGCCACTTGTGCCTTTGTTGTTTTTCCCATTAAATTGATAGTGCTTTTGTCCTACATTTAAAACTTACAAACTTCATTCTGTTTCTGTTTTACTAATTGCTGGTTCCATATTAATTATATTAGAAACCATATTTATTATATTAGAGTGATATTATGGTGTGTCTAATAAGGCTGGATTCTCCTTACACATTTTTTTTCATTCTTTTTACTTAATGGATTTAGTAGCCATTGATGATAATTGCCTTGATTTATTATTTCAATAGAAGTTATTACCTTTGCTTTTAAGAACTTGATTTTACACATTTTAGCAATATAACTTACATATGATTCCTACAGTACATCTCTTTGATTTTTAAATGTACATCCTTTAAAATAGCCAGAGTGGACATTTTTATGATTCAGTTTAAACCAGAATAATTATTGCTTCTGTAGTTAATAGAGTTTTTAAAATAAATGAGCTTTCTTTTTGCTTCCCCCCAACGCACAACAGATTGAAGAAGAGATGGTGACGTTGCAGAGTGAAGGCACTGAACAAATACAACGCCTGCTGGAACAACAAGCAAGACAAATGGAAGCTTTCGACTCTGAAAGGATAAGACTAGGTTTTATTTCACCTTCCCCTGAGGCATTCAGCCACAGCTCCCCCAGGTTCTTATGAGGCACTCACAGCAGGCAGCATATGCTGAGACAAGTTATTATGGAAACACACCTGCATCCCCTCACCAATGTGTTTTATTTATTAAATAAATGTATTTTGTCTGACTTTTGTTTATTAAATTGGCCTCATTTGGAGTAAAAAAGACAGTGGAAATCCATGAACACGAAAGGGTTGCATTGACTTTTTCAGAGCGTGGAAGACATCCTAATTCTTTTTCTGAATGCTGCAAGTTGGTTAGTGATTTTTTTTTTTTTTGGTCCATCCAACTGTGCCTTCATTTTGGCCTGGTGAGATGGAGGTGCTTCAGGCGATCACAAGTTTGTGGGAATTGCATCAGCAAACCTGTGAGCCTCCAAAGAGGAAGATCAAAAGGGCGAGAGGGGCCCCTGAGAGCTCAGGCGATGGGATGTTGAACAGCAGCGCGAGGAGGGGACGCCTGTATATCCCCTGACGTTTGGTTGCTTGTACTGTGACACCTCCTCCTAGCTGAGCTCAGCTCTGTTCATTTCCAAGTTCCCAAACAGTACTTCTACTTTGTTTATACAAAAACAAAGACATAGAGCCAGTCCCAATCCCATGCTGGAGGTGTCTGACTGATGTGCAGTGTTTACAGGCCGCCAGCTATTGGAATTCTCATCCCACTGCTTAGACATCATTTGGTTACCCCCTTTGGCCTAAGGGATTTCTCTGAATGGGCACCTGTTGTAGCACAGACTTGGTGGCCAAAGGGAATATTTTAACTAAGTAAGAGGTTTTTTTCTAAAATTAGTATTGATTATTCACAGTCGGTTTCAGTTATTCCCACAAGTCAGGGATCGAGATAAAAATGAGGGTTATCAGCGAACTGATATCATTGAGGTTCATCAATGAATTTGTACATTTCTTTCTAGTTCCCTTTGGTGAAGGGAAAATGATTTTGCAAGACCTACTTTTGGGCTTGGTTTCTTGCCTCCTTTTTTGGCAGCTTCATCTTGTCATCTTCCAAAGCCCTGGAGCCTGTAGGGTTTTCATGGTTGAAGAAGGACATATGCTATTTTAAAACTAGGACTGATTTTTTTAGTGAGAGATTATCATGTTGAAAGTGACATTATGCCACTTTACCGATGGCTAATTTTAAATATACACAGTCCTGTCTATTTTCATACCAAACAGATGCGACAGTGGAAGCTTATCAAGGGTTGCAATGAGGAAGAAGCCTCTCCCTCCCTGGCAGCCCCAGCTTGTAAAGGTGACTGTACAGACGTGCATTTTCCTTTTGATAGAAATGGTCTGCAGCACTCATTGGCAAGGCTTATTGTACAGTATATTGTCAGTATTCTTCTGGTTCATCATCCCTTAGAGTTTGTATATAACCTGTATTAATTGTATAGATTGTGCATTTAAGCTGTTACCACTTTGTCAGAACAGAAGAGCCAAAACAAAGGTCAAATGTAATATTTTGTTTGTCATTATCCTTTGTATCATAGCAAAAGAAATGTTTAAAAAATCAACTGAAATAAAGTAATTTTAGTACACAACGTGTCTGCTCAGTTTTTTAAACTTTATTCCCATAAAGATAAATTATATTTTAGCTCAGGGGCTTTTGGATAATTACTGAATCTCAGGCATGGTGCTGGATTTCAGGATTAAAAAGTGAGAAGATACAGGTAACAGTGAAATAACTCCTGATAAAAGACATAAACCCACAGGTGTAATTGCTGCAATTCTGTGTGCCCAGAAAGTGAAGTGGCCTATTGTGCGTGGGGGTGAGATCACCCTACTGAAGGCTCTAATAGCTTGATGCCAATAGGTCTCTAAAGACCTGTGGTGTGGTCCGGTGCCTCCGGCTCCTCCCCCAATAAGAACACACAGATGGATGCAGTTCGTGGACCTTGTACAAAGCTTCCAAGGTGATGTCATCTGGGCTTATCTTCCCAGATTTGGTAATCAGCACATTGTAGCCCTTTATGGGCCAGATATTGAAGCCTGTCCTGTTGTTTAAAATACTGTTCAAGTGACTTTGTCAGGAGGCTTTTTTGGAGGAAGGTGTTTCATAGGGTGGAATTAATGTTTTTTAATAAATTCGAAAATAGTTTGAACTGTCATTTTAAAAAATATGGTTGAGATCACCTTCTTATTGAATACAAGACTGTCAGAGAAATAGCACTTTTACCTTTTTAACATAGCTTTTAATTCCTAGAATGTTAATACGGCGCTATTTTGAGGTTAACATTTATACATTGTTTTATTTGCCTGGGTAAAACAACTGTATTGCAGAGCCAAGGTTAGATCCCAGGTCTCCTGTCCCAGCACTTCACCACCCCACCTTGAACTTGGAGGAACTCAAAGAGGGTTTAAAACACAGGATGCCTTCCTGCCTTATCCCCATAACTGGGCTCCTCAAACTACAGTAGAAGGAGCATATTAATAAAATGTGCTTCTATCCTGTATCCCACATCAGCAGGCCAAAACCAATGTTGTCATTATCTGAGTACATCAAAGACACTGCGTTAAGCTCAAGTTTTAAAGCCGATCCTCCCTGACTGGAAATTTGAACAATTTTCCACAGTGGTCAGCTAGCTCCACTGCCCAGTGGTTACAGGCTGGTGCTACCACCTACACCTCATCGACGGAGCTATGGGACCAGGGTTTCCCCGGATGTGTTGTGGGCAATTAGTGACTAATTGCTACCATATTTGCAGAGGCTTGTTCTTGATGGATAGAGGTGGATAAGGCAGCAAAGGACATTTAACGCCATGCATGTGGTGCAGTAAACAAGGATAGGTGTGCCGTCCACACTCTACTGTGTGAGGCTCCCACAGAGCTGTGGGCTCCAGCAGCTCTGAAGAGTTTATTTCACCTTTTGTTAACACCCTTTACATTATGGAGTCTAAAACGAGCATTATTTCCCGTCACCTCAGTCAGTGATTGACCAAGAAAAGTGTGGCATAAATAGGACTGTCTGGGTCCTGGTCTTCAGCCCCATCACAACTAGTTGTTAGATCTTAACCACAGCATCTCTGACCATGATTCATAAGAAATAGTAAAACAGGTGGTTTCTGGCTGGAACAAATGAACCAGTGTGAGACTCTTTAGCCATATTATGGTTATCAGAGTGTGTGTGGCAGGGTGGGGGGGAGTGTACAATGGGCTACCCAGGGCCCAGCCTGACAGCCTCAAAATGCTCATCTTCCAGGCGCTTCCCAACTTGGCAATGGAATTAATAATTTGAACTTCTGGCTTTGTAAGAAGTGGAGAATAGATTCAGATCAGAAATTAAATGCCATTTCATCATAGAGGTCTTTAATAGACTTGGAGAATAGGATCTAGCTGCTTTTACTATTTCATTATATTCTAACAGACCAAATTAAGGTCTATTCACAGTCTCAGTTCTTTTAATAGGGAACAACGCATGAAATAACTTTCCCAAGGCCATGACTCAGATGAAATAGAAACTAGAACACACATCTCCAAACTACCTCAGTGTTCTATCCAACACACAAGTTACTAATTGTCCACTGGAAAATATCTCTACATAGGTACCATTGATAATCAGGGAATGTTGAGCTTGCTGGGAAATTATTAGCCCAGAGTAAGAGGCTAGGTTGCTGATTAAATAGAGCTGCTACTGGTTAATATTTGGGCAGAGAAGGCACGATCTACAGAAGTGAAGCAACCAGAGGATGGAGGATGGACAGGGAGGCTCTGTTAACTCCACAGGTGGGTAAGCATGGCTCAGTACACAAAGAACTTCAGAAGACAAACAGAACATTTACTCCTGGAGTTTCAAAAACTAATGAAATTCCACCATTGCAGGAAAACTGTAATTTATATATTATTCAGTAGCAAACAGGTTGGAGAGAGATTTTTGTACAGCCACACTAGTCATAAACACTAAGGCAAATGTATTATCTGGTTACACAGGATGGCTGAAAGGCTAGAGATGTTTATTTTTGATGCATGGGTGTCTTTTATTGTTGGTTTTCATGATATTCCACTTTTCCTTCCAACTTTTAGCTCTTCCTGGACACTTTAGAGCATGATTATTGGCAATTTTAGAAACATCCTCTGGGTACTTTAGCAGAGTTATTTTAATTAAAATCTTTATGTCATCTCCCAACTCCCAGGAACTGGATCAGGTCTGTGACCTGATCTTCAAGCCCATAAACAATTTTATAACCGACTAGCTCAGTAGCATTACTTAAATTCACCAGCTTTCAGATGAGAAGAGGCCTTATATCTAATCTAGGCCACCTTATTTCCCAACACATGTCCTTCTATTATCTGTGCCAAGTGGCATCCAGGTTGCATTTCCCACCAATGATGTGACACTTAAACTGCTTACTGAAACATTCATTCCATCTCCAGGCACCCAGATAGGTACAACTTCTCAATCTTATCTCTGCAAACTGCGATACCTAGTGAAGTCAATTTCTGATGCTGTCTTTTGTGGCTTGGCTGTAGAATCACTAATATTCATTGGCATTGTTACCAAGTTCTACCAAAGTGACCAAGTATATCTGCTTCTTTACGCAGGGAGAGGATACATGCTGCAGTTTATTTCAGAAGAAATAGATCTTGGCATTACTATGGGTGACTGACAAAGGATCTTGTGGTCTGGGTGGAAGATGAGTACAGAGCAGCTTCTGACTCTGGGCTGGTTTTGAGGTTACATATAAAGCCAAGATGACACTTCCTGTGTCAGTCCTCTTTTCTGACTACTCAAGTCTTAGAAAGGATATCCACTCAAAAGAGAGATGACAAATATCAAAGCAAGGAGCTGGTGATTTGTTTTGCATACTGCCATCTGTGGCCGAGCCACCCTGGAAACCTATGTATAAGTACATAAAATACTAAACCTTTGAGAGAGTTAAGTTATTGCTTAGCAGCCTTAGGTATCAGATATCAGAACTTGGAAGAACTCAAAGGAGCCTGCAGAAGCAGTTGTCTGCTTCCAGCATTCTGATCTAATAGGTGTACACAGAGGACTCAGTGTCTACTTCTGACATAATGCCTCCTTTAATTACATCACTGGAGTGTTTCCCCTTATGACATGAAATGTGTTGGTAATTTGGGGTTCTTATGGCCAGTATCCACCCCGAAATTTAATCACCTGATGATGTAACTGTTGCTAGGCTACTGCTCCCACACCCTTAGGCAATAAGCTATTGCACTATATAGAGAGCTTGTCCCAGTGCTCTGGGTGGAGGCAGAGATGCTAGTGTTCGACCTTCCCCAAGGAGAACAAGCCGGGTAATATACCCTTTAACCCCAGAGAACATTTGGCTTCAACTTCTTTGGTCACATTGAATCCATAGCAAACTTGCTCAGGGTTGAAACCCATTGGGAAGACAATTGGTGAATTCAGTAGGGTTTATTGTTGACCAAGGAAAAGGACAGGCTTACGTTATGGGAGGGGTGCTTCCGCAGGCTGCCCCTCTGCATGGGGAAACAGTGGATTGTCCCTCAGTGGGTATATGGTCTGAGGTGGCTTGAATCCTAGAGGACAGGGCACGACCCCATGGCTGGAGGCACGTGGAGGTGACACCTGAGGCTGTAGGCGTGGCCCTTGGTACAGTAAGTAGGTATTTTGAGAGACAGAATGCCTTTGAGGCAGAGGGGACAGTGGGTTGGCTTCTTCTCACTGTATTAAAAAAGTCTACAGAAGAGACCCAAGAAATGGTGGCATGAGAACGCGAGCTGCAAACTTCTGTAAATTCCCTGAAGAAGGAAATGGCATTGATGCGAGAGGAGGCAGCATGAGAATGCTGACAGCAAGGTGCCATTGAAGAGGTAAAAATTCCTTACACAATAAGAGAGCAGTGCTGCCAGGAGCTCTGAAGGAGGAAGAGGCCATCAAGGAAAAAGATGAAATCCTGAAGGAAGCACAGGCAGAGGTGGCACAAGAACCCCAGCTGCAAAGCATTGAGGTGAGAGAGGTTCTGAAGAATGAGGTGGCATTGCTGCAAGGCAGAGTAGGAAAGGTAAAGGTTGTAGTATAGGAGGCATCCAGGGGAAGGGAGAGAAAGGTGCCATCTGCCCCAGAAGTGGAGGAGATTGGGAAGGATTAACCGGTGGTGCCAGAGGCACCGGCCCCTCCTATATTGAAAGCACACCCAGTGGTTGTACAGAAAATGAAGACCCAGCAGCTCAAAGTTCTCCAAGGAGAGGAGAAGCCCCAATCCCAGGTCGTGGAACACTGTATGGTCCACCCATATACTCAGGCAGAGCTGGTGGATTTGGGCTCCCAATTTAGGCAGAAGCCCTCAGATTCAATATCAGCTTGACTCCTGCATTTGTGGGACTTTCAGGTAGATGGAATTGTTCTGTCATGACCAGAGATGGGAAAGCTGGCTTCCCTGACAGTGCAGCCTGCCTTGAGGCAGCGATTACAAAATGTACATCAGATCCCAGGGAGTCACTCCCTCCTCAATCTGCTTATGGCTGCACTTCATGCTATGTGGCCCAATCTGGGTGATCTACCATCCTCTCCTGTTTGATGGCAGATGTATGCTGAGCTCCAGCAGGTCTTATAAGAGCTACACATAAGAAATGCCATCTATAGTCCAGAGTGTTATGGCCCAGATGAAGAGATTTTCACTACTGGGATGAGAAATATTGTACTTCAAACTTCTCCTACATCCCTCTTTGGGTCTCTAGA
This sequence comes from Smutsia gigantea, assembly GCA_032199065.1. Taxonomy (NCBI): domain Eukaryota; kingdom Metazoa; phylum Chordata; class Mammalia; order Pholidota; family Manidae; genus Smutsia; species Smutsia gigantea. The sequence goes on from JAVSCE010017368.1 coordinate 22,679, forward strand.
GGCCATTCTTTCCCTTCACTTAGAGCATCCCATAAGCAAGGTGACATATACGGTAGCAGATTTAGGAGAGGTTGAAACAATGAGAACCTGGAAAGAATGAAGATCTGTTACTCACAAGAAGAATTTAAAGGGCCCCATGGAGGTTATGAGGACCCAGATGTGGTTTATTTAATACAGGCAAGAACTGATGGAAGGAAATTAGATGGGAAGTCAAATAGGATCTTACTAGAGGTATGGAAACAGCTGAAACCAGAACAGCAGTTCTAGCCATTAAGACCAAAGAGGCAGAGGTCAGAGACAGAGCCACGAGTTCAGCCTGTGTGTTTGAAGGACGTCCTGCTATAGATGGAGCCAACCTCACCTGAGCCCACACAGGAAGGTGATTGGGAACACGGATTTGCTGAGGGAAAGGTCAAGGTATCTGCCCTGAGGGACCAGAGGACGACTGGAGGCCACATGTTGAAATAGGTATCCATTGGTTCTCAGTGAACATACAACGTTCCCTGGCTCTCGTGGACACTGAGGCTGAATGTTCACTGATTCATGGTAACAATGAGCAGTTCTCCGGGACCCCCACTATCATAGATGGATATTGGCGTAAGGCTATCAGAGTGAATAAAGCCCAAATCCCTTTTGGAACAGGGCATCTACCCCCAAAAGGGTATACTGTGTATATATCTCCTATCCCTGAGTATATTTTGGGGATTGATATCCTGCAGAGTCTATGGTTGCAGACACTGCAGGTGAGTTCAGACTGAGAGTACATGTGATAAAGACAGTTCTGAGGGGACATGCTAGGCACCCGCCCATAGCTTTGCCTGTGCCTCAGTGGGTGACTACTACCAAACAATACAAGCTACCTGGAGGGCATAAAGGGATTGGAGAAACTCTCCAGGAGCTGGCAAAGTGGGTATTATAAAGCCCACCCACAGTCCTTCCAATTCCCCAGTGTGCCCAGTAAAAAAGCCAGATGGTTCCTGTCATATGACTGGATTACAGAGAACTGAATAACGTCATACCCCTATGCATGCTGCTGTCCCCTCTATTGCAGGAGTGATGGATACCCTAAGCCATGAACTAGGAACATACTATTATGTGGTAGTTCTTGCTAATGCCTTCTTTTCCATTGGCATAGAGCAGGAAAGTCAGAAACAGTTTGCTATCACATGGGAACGATGGCAATGGACTTTCACCATCCTCCCACAGGGATACCTCCACAGCCCCACCATCTGTCTTAGACTTGTAAAACCAGACTTGGTTACATGGGAGAAACCGCCAACACTGCGGCTGTACTATTATATTGAAGATGTCATGCTCACGTCGATTCTCTCTCAGATCTAGAAGGTGCAGCACCTAGACTGCTGCAACATTTACAGGAGAAAGGATGGGCTGTGAAGAGCACCAAGTTTCAGGGACCTGGTTTGTCTCTAAATTCTTGGTGGTCGTCTGGACGGGTAAGACCAAAGTTATACCAGAAGCAGTAAAAGATAAAGTCCAGGCATTTCCTACCCCCACAATTGTAGCATTGCTACAGGAGTTTCTTGGTCTTCTTGGCTACTGGAGAGTGTTTATTCTGTGCTTGGTACAAATCCTGAAGCCCTTATACTGGTTGGCACAAAAGGGCATCAGGTGGGACTGCCGTGAGACATGTATGTTTGCTTTTACTACAGCAAAATGGGCAGTCAAATCCATGCAAGCCTTGAGTGTGATAGACCCATCAAGGCCCTGTAAGCTGGACATTCATATGACTGAAGACGGTTATGGCTGGGGTGTCTGGCAGTGGCTTGAACAACCTCGTCAACACATTGGATTCTGGTGACAACTCTGGAAAGGGACAGGTGTATGATACACTTGGAGAGAAATAAAACAGCTGCCATCTATCACACCTTTCTGGCTACAGAACCCATCACTGAAATGGTCCTTTTGAAGGTAATAACCATGTATCCCATATTTGGGTGGGTACAAGACTGCACCCAAAAGCCAAGCAGTGGTGTGGCACAAAGACCCACACTAGCCAAGTGGAGTGCATACATGCAGCAGTGTAGTGCCCTCTCTAGTAGCCCCTTAAGTGAAGAACTCCAACGCTTGTTAGGGCCAGTGACATATACTAGTGAAAAGCAGGAAGAACTTGCTTTTGACCGATTTGTAGCAGAGAGTCCCTATCAGGAGGGAAGAGCCCCTATACCCCAAGACGCATGGTACACAGATGGCTCCAGCCTTGGGCAGCCCCCAAAATTGAGTGTCATAGCTTTTCATCCTAAGACTGAGACAATAAGGACAGAAGATGGTGAGGGGAAGAGCACCGAATGGGCAGAGTTGTGGGCTGTGATCAGCCGGGAACCCTCCCTTATAGTTGTCTGCACTGAGAGGTGGGCTGTCTACCAGGGCTTGACCCTGTGGTTACCAACCTGGTGCTATGCCAACTGGCTGGTTATTCACCAACCCCTTTGGGGGCAAGAATTGTGGCAAGACTTATAGGCCTGTGATCAGACTAAAATAATTACAGCATACCATGTGACAGTTAATTTGCCACTGACATCCCCAGGAAATGATGAAGCAAATTAATTGGACCAGATACATTGATTAGAAGGAAATCCTGCCTCTGATGCAGCCCAATGGCTTCATCCGGGTTTGCTGAATGCAGGAAAAAAGATAATGTGGGTTGTAGCCCATTGGTGGGGCTTGCCTTTGACCTTCAAAGAAGTTAGTAGAGCCTGGCTGGGCTGTGTCATGTGCTCCAAAAGGAACTTACACTGAGTTCCAGAGCAACATGGGGCAATAGCTAAGGGGCCTAGACCCCTGGTCAGGTGGCAGGTAGACTATATTGGGCCTCTACCTGTGTCAGAAGGATATCGGTATGTGATGCCTTGTGGGACACAGCTAATGGAATTCTGGTTGCTTTTTGTACCTGATGTGCAGACCAGTATATGACCAAAAGAGGCCTGGAGCATCTCTTTTCTGCCTATTGCTGACCACAGGTAACTGAGAGTGATCAGGGCACCCATTTTACTGGACATACCCTGCAAGAATGGGTGCAACAGCTGAGAATCAAATGGAAGTTTCATGTGCCATACAATCCTACCGCAGCAGGCATGATAGAGAGGCACAATGGCTTGTTAAAATCCAGACTAAAGTCAGATACCAATAGTCTGCAGGGATTGTGTCAATCCACTTATGGACGTTGTTATGCGTTTGAATGAGACTCTTCGAAAGGGAGCTGTGAGCCCCATAGACATGTTAACACATATAGGTGCCTCCCCTATACAATTGCAAGTATAAACCAAGGTAGAATCACTGAAGCTGAGGTTCGGCCACCAGAATAACATATTGCTGCCAGCACCAACTACACTGAACCCCGGAGACTACACTGAGTGGATGTGGCCTTGGACTTTTTGACACATGGACCAGCCATGGCAGGCTCTCTTGGCACCTTAGGGTCAAGGCCTGGAAGCTGGCCTCCTGTGTATTTCTGGAATAACAGCAGAGTGGCCACCAAAGGTCACAGTAGTATATCCAGAACGTCCAGAAGGTAGGAGCATCTTACTGGGGAGTTTTGTTTTATCATTATGGCCAGTGCATTCACCTCCAGTAGCACTATATATAGACCCTTCGGTAACCCTCATGGGGAAAGGAGTAAAAGTATGGTATACAAGACCTGGAAGGGACACCCTTCCTGCTACAGTCCTATCACAGGACCACTTTCTTGCATGCATCATACCTGATAGACAAGATTTGCCTATTTTGGTGGCATTAAAACATGTCTTATTGCTCCTAAAGTCTTTGTGGATTGGGAGCTTCCTCTGGCTTGAGAATTATAATAATGTTTGTTACCTGTATCAAAATCTTGCTGTATCTTAATTTTTATTATCTCTAAGTTGTTTTCATCCTCTATTGCTATTGTGGAATCTGGTTACATTGCTCCAGCTTTCTTGCTCAGGGGCCACGGCAGAAGATTGAAATCTTGTAGAGTGTTAGACGAGAATCCTGGAGAGGTGGAGTGTGGGGAAGTTGGGTTTCCTATGGCCAGGATGCTCACTGAACTTAAACCACCTGATGATGTAGCTGGCCTGTTGCTAGGCTACCGCTTCCACACCTTTAGGCGATACCTATTATTGCACTATATAGAGAGCTCGGCCCTGTGCTCTGGGTGGAGGCAGAGTCGCTAGTGCTAGACCTGCCATCGGGAGAACAAGCCATGTAATAAACTGTTTCACCCGAGAGAAGATTTTGCTCTCACTTTCTTTGGTCACGTTGAATCCATAGCGAAGTTGCCTTTGCCTGAAACCCATTGGCAAGACACCATATTTTCTTTTATGTTGGTTTGCACCTCATTTCTCTGGAAGATAATAACATTTTTTCATTGGGAAACACAGGGAAGATGAAATTTCCAAGTATTTTAAATCTGAAAATGTCTTTAGTATGCCTTCACATTGATTTATAGCTTGGCAGAACACGGAAATTTGTATTCAAACACTTTTGTCCTCTTAGAACTGTGGAGGAATTGTTCCACTCTTTTCTAGCAGAATTCTCCAACAGAGAATTACAGATTAGAAGTTTGGTGTTAGTTTATTGTGTTCCTTCGTATGACCTTCTTTCTCTTTAAAAGGTTTTTAAAACTCTTCTCTTCCCACTGTTCACTGTGGCCTTATTCACAATAGCCAAGATATGGAAACAACCTAAATGCCCACCGATGGATGAATGGATTTAAAAAAGCAGAAAACACACAATGGAATAATTTTTCAGCCATAAAAAAAGGAGGTAATCCTACCATATATATGTGACCACATGGATGCACCTGGAGGACATTATGCTAAAAGAAATTAGAGGGACAAATAACGCGTGATTCCGCTTATATTAGGTATCTGAAATATTCAAATTCCTAGAAGCAGAAAGTAGAATGGTGCCTGGAGGGAGGGAAAAACGGGTAGTTCATGTTCAACAGGTATAACATTTTAATTATGCAAGATGAATAAATTCTAGAGATCCACAGTAGGACCTTGTGCCTCTCTTGCCATTGCGTTTCAGCCACAGGGAAGTTCACTATGGATTCAGTGAGACGGAGGTATGACAGTGGAATGTTCTTGGGAGGGCATAAAAGTGTTCACCACACAGCTTGTTCTCCTGGTGATAGTTCGAGCACTAGGATTACATCTGTACCCAGCAGTCTGCAGGTCTGTTATCCTCCTATGTCCCCATCTCCACTCAGAGCACTGGGCAGAGCTCTTTATTTAGTGAGGCAGTCAATAATAGCTCATTGTCTGCAGGTGTGGAAGCAGTAGCCTAGCAGCAGGCCAGTTACATCAACAAGTAGTTCAGCTTCAGGTGAGGATCCTGGTCACAGGAACTTCCATTTTCCCCACAGTGCCTATAGTTAGCAATACTCTATGGTACATTTAAAAATTTGCTAAGGTAGATCCCATGTGTTTTTACCACACAAAAAATTAATTAAGAATCTTAATATTTGGTGTTCTAAAATTTCATGATGTTGTGTTTAGATTATCTTTTTTCAATCATTTTCCTTGATACTCATTTATCCCCTTTCCTAGGAATATTTCTGTCTTTCCTTAACACTGCAGGACATATGTATCAGGCACCTGCCCTTTCTTTCTGAAGCTTCTGTGGGTTTCTGCCATGGGCTTACAGGGAACTCCCTTCCTGTATATTCTATGATGCCAGTTCTCTTATCTAGCCACAGGTTTCTATTCTCTTTCCATCTTCCATTCTTAAAAATGCAGCTTTACTATTTGCTCACTTGTTTTTAAAACATATATAGATCTGGCAGCTGAAAATACTTCCTTTCTGGATTCTCGTCAGTGAGCACTAGCTGGCAGAGCCTATAAGTTCACACTTACCAAAAGGCCAGTTGGGAGGTTGATATTTGAGGAGGGATGTCTAAAGAATGATATTTGTTTCAGTTACTCTTCCAATTACTTTATCTTTTATCCTTGGAATCAGCTGCAAATCACTGAGGTTGTATTATCTTCGCCCTTCCCATAACTTGGGTGAGTTGTGTGTTAGATTTATGGCCTCCATTTAAACAAAATGATTGACAAGCACCAGCCTTTCCTCTTATTGCAATTTACTTTAGGAATTTGTAAAGGACATTATGTTCTGTTTTCATCACTTGGTGAGACATTTTTTTCAATGACTCATTTCTACAAAAATCTTTGGTTCTCCTGAATAGCTGATATGTTTCCTCCTTTCTGATAATGAGAATTGTTCAACTGATCATATTTCCCTTTATCATCTGTATTTTAGCATTCTCTGGCCTTGACTTTCTACTGTATCTTAAAATTGGGATAATGTCTCTGAGATAATGTGGATTCAGGGAGAATTCAACTGGCAATTGTCTCCCATCTTCCACCTGGCTGCAATTTCCCAACTAGAGAACAAATAAAATATTATTTTCTGCATGGTCAAGGGTTGGAAAACCCTTAATCCTGCAGATATGGTGATTATCTGGGGATTTCAGAATTCAGTGTATGTTCCACATTTTTTAATAATTGGCCTACTTCTTATACATCTCATAAATAAAAACAAAACATACTAATTGGAACACTAATTGAAAAGGGTTGTTTTCTTTAACATTGCAATACTGTGGCCATGAATTTTAAGTGACAGAATATTTGGGATTGCACTCATGGAGAGGATTTTACTATTCTTCCTTTATTACTAACTCTCTAATTCTACAGGGTCTCAGTAAAAAGTATACACTATTTATTGACAGTGAGCCACATCCATTTTACATTGTACACGTTACTGTGCTAAGGGTTTTTATTGTAAGGCACCTCAAAACCATTATAGAACAAGTCAAGTTATAAACACGCGAATATGAAAATAAAGTTGAGGGTATTTTGGGATATGTCTATTCTGGATATAACATTTAGTTTCCATATTATTTCCACAAAGGAAAACCATATTATTTTTTCTCTTTTAATATTTCTATAAAGACATACAAAATAGCATTACTACCTGTACTGAATAGTGTCTTTCCAAAGTTTATTTCCACTCAGAATGGGTCTTGTTTGGAAATATGATCCTTACAGTTGTAATTAGGGGAGGTGAGATCAGACTGGACTAAGGTGGGCCCTAAATGCAATGACTGGGGTCTTTATAGGAAGGCCCTGTGAGGACAGAAAGACCCAGAGAAGAGAAGGCCACGTGACAATAGAGACAGACTTTGGAGTGATGCAGCTAGAACCTCTGCTGGAAACCACTGGAAACAAGGAGAGAAGCAAGCAGAGATTCTCCCTCAGAGCCCTCAGGAGAAGCTAATTGTTTGTATCTAGATATCAGACATCTGGACTCCTGAATTCCAAAGGGTAAATTTCTGTGGTACTAAGCCACCCAAATTTTGTTAATTTGTTCATTTGTCATGACACAGAAATAGAGCATCTAGTAGGTGTTCATAAATAACTGCCAACTGATATCCTTCCAAAGGGAGAATTAATTAATCTATAGTAATGTAAACAAGAGAGGCAATTCTGTAGTAATTTTAAACAAAACACATTCTGGTAAAGAAAATCTTTTTTCCTTCTTTCTTCTTGTCTTTCTTTTGTAGAAAACACACTGTATTTACTATAAAATGCTTTAGTACAATTTCATTTTGAAAGTTTTGGTTTCATTTGTATTACATAATATGAATTATAGTCAAAGAAACTGACAAATCGACCAAATTTCATGATTCAAAATGATGTGACACACAGATAATGCAAAGATTTTATCATTTACCTTCTGTCCCAGTCACAGCTGGCTCAGCGCACCTGTAACTTTGGGTTTCATTAACATGACCTCTCCTGGAAAGACATGGGTAAGATAGTGTCTCACTTGAAGGTTTCAGTTCACTCTGGATTTGATGAGACTGAAAAATGACAATGGAACGTTCTTAGGGTTAATAAGGTTTACACCGGCTTTAATCTCGGGGTGGTAGGTTGAGCACTGGAATCGTGTCTGCATCCAGCAGTCTGCAGGTCTGTGACCCTCCTCTGTCTCTGCCTCTGCCCAGAGCACTAGGGGGAGCTCTTGATATACTGACTCAGTTAATAATAGATCATTGCCAAAGGGTGGGGAAGCAGGAGCCTAGCAGCAGGCCAATTACATCATCAAGTAGCTTAGGGTCAGGTGAGTATCCTGGCCAGAAGAACTTCAATTTTCCCCACAGATAAATGATATTTGCAACACTTATGAGAAAAAACAGATGCAATGTGTTTTCTCAATTGGCGAGCTTTCATGGTGTTGTAGGACATACAAGAAAAAGTGTAAGAAAGATAAAAATAAGTGAAAATTGTTATTTTATTCACCAATGTTTTTCCACATCAAGAATGTACTTAGAATGGATTTATATACTTTGTATAATCATGGCTAAATATGTCAATGAGTCTGGGGAAAGTATTCTTTGAGTGAGTTATAGTTATAGAAAAACACGTGGTCCATAAAGGCATGCTTAAGCTGTCATTCTGATGTTCTATCACCATCTACTGATCAATGAGCCAAATTACATTTAGACTTTTTCCCTGGCCAAAGTGGATTTCTTTTCTGAAGACTGTCTTGCCAATGGATTTCAGCCCTGGGCAAATTCACTACATATTCAATCTGACCAAAGAAATGACAGTAAATCTTTCTTGGGGTGAAAGGGTTATACCCAACTTTATTTCCACATTGGTAGGTCAATCACTAGAATCCCATGCACTCAGAGCGAGTCTGCATGCAGCAAGCCAGTCTCTGCCTCTGGGCCTCTATACCCCTGCAGCTGTTTCAGTCTCTGTCCTTGGTGCTACCGCCAATCCAGTTCTGTCTCTGCTCTCCTGTAGAATTGTAGCCGTGCCTCCATGTCACTCAGAGCAGTGGGTGGAGCTCTTTATATGGAGTCAATAACCACATATTGCCGACAAATGTGTAGTGAGCTAGCTGACCAGGGCCAGGTGAGAATCCTGGCCACAGGAATCTTCACTTGATCCACAAAGACTAAAGGAAACTTTTTGAACATTTGCTAAATCTACAAAATATGTTCATGAATTTTAAAAAGTCACACTGAAAATAAGTATACTAAAAATGTCTGTTTATATTTCCTTACCATTAGTTTCTGAGCTCCTCAATGTAGGTTAGAGACTGATTTATTTTTACATCCACAGTAGCCAGCATGCTGCTTAGCAGTGAGATAAATGAAATGTTGGCTAGTGTTGGATAAATGTCAGAAATGCTGAGGAAATTTGCACAATTATAGCAGTTTTCATTTATCATTATTTTATGAAGCTCTTTTTTTCATAAATACTGTGGGAAAGTTGGGTTCCTATTGCCAGTATCCTCACTGAACTTATTCCACTTGATGATGTAACTGGCCTGTTGCTAGGCTACTGCCTCCACACCCATAGGCCATAAGCTATTATTGCGCTATATAGAGAGCTTGGCCCAGTGCCCTGGGTGGAGGCAGAGGCACTAGTGGTTGACCTACTGCTGGGAGAGCAAGCTGGGTAATCAACCCTTTCACCTCAAGGAAACACTGAATCCATAGTGAACTTGCTGGGGGCTGAAACCCATTGGCAAGACAAATACCATTACCATAGGGATTTAAATAAAATTAGTAAAATGTATTTCTAGCATAATGGTTTCATATAAAATGCTAAAGTTATTTTTTAAATTTAATATATTTTAACAGTTTTATCCCTATGTTCATACTCATTTTGATTTTGATTTTAAAACTCCTGGTGGGAAAATGGAAGTTCCTATGGCCAGGACCCTCACCTGACCCTAAACTACTTGATGATGTAATTGGCCTGCTGCTAGGCTACTGATTCTGCACCCACAGGCAATAAGCTATTATTGACTGAGTCACTATATACAAGCTCCTCCCAGTGCTCTGGGCAGAGGCAGAGATGGAGGTAGGTTATGGGTCTGCAGACTGCTAGATGCAGATGTGATTTCAGTGCTTGACCTGCTGCCGGGAGAATAAAGCCAGGTATAAACCCTTTTATCCCAAGAATGGGCCACTGTCATTTCTTGGTCTCATTGAATCCATAGTGAACTTGCCTAAGGTGAAACCCTCAGGCAAAACACTGGACATTTTTCTGGTTACCTGTTATTCTGATTAGTTGTGCATTATTAACTGAAGAGTTTATTGGTTAGAGTTATGATCAGCTGTGGGGTAGGGGTGTAAACGCTGAAGACCAGAAACAGTGGTGGCTTATGGTCTGAGTTTATTTTTGTTTTACATAAGCAGAGTCCAGAGGCTGACTTGAGGGCTCCATAGTTATCAGGATGCTGGTTCTTTCCGTCTTACTACTCCATCATGCATAATCTGTGTATACAAAGTGGAATAAATAGATGCAAAGTATGTAGAAGAGAATAGAATAAACTCCATGTCATCACAGTGGAGGTTAGTTTATTGGTAGTTCTGGCCAAAGATGCTGTGTAGTGGGCTGGGCCCAGTGCAACTATCGGAGACTGGTGTACCCATTTCTGGGCTTCATGATGCACAGTAAGTTTCACAAATTGATGTCCTGTAATTTCATGATGACAAATTGGTACTCATAGTACCCAAAATCTTACCCATTTCTCTTGTAACATAACCTTCCATTTTCCACAGTAATTCTGCAATTATTTGTAATGCTATATACCTTCTCCCATTTCTTCAAACTTGTGGCCTTCACATCCTCTTTTTCTGACACACCCCCACCTCACGTCCTCATTTTCAGCAGTTCTTCATTCTTTATTAGAGAAATAGAGTCTGTGGCACAGACCACTTTCATCTTTCCACCATTGTACCAGAAAGTCTCAATTGAATTTGCACCCATCTTTGATTGCATTGGAGGAAGGGCATCTATAGCTGTAGTCAGCCATAGAGAGAGGTGAGGCTGCAGAGAACATGGAGAGCTGTATTCACTCAAGGTTTTGTTTTTGCCAAATGATGAAGGCCAAGAAAGATGGAGCAAAAGTGTAAAGGCATATGGAAGGTATTAAGATGATGGATTATGGAATTTAAATGGAACTAAGGAGAGTAAACAGGACACAATTTAGGCCCATTCATATTATTTTACCTATTTCTAGGTTATTTGTCTTTTTCTTCTTGATTTACAGCTTTTCTTATATATTCTGAGTATTATCTTTTGCTTGTTGTAGGTCATATTTTCTGTGACTATTTTTCACCTTTTAAATGGTATGCCTTGATGCACAGATGTTTTCAATTTTATCAAATTTGAATTCTGTGGTTTATGCATTTTATGTCCTGTTTTGTAGCTCTTTTTCTGCGCTGAGATCACCAATATTCTCCTAGGTTTTTTCTTCATAACATTTTAAGGTTTCATACATTTACTTTTAGGTCTTTACTTCACAAAATGTATTTGTATGTGTAGTATGAGTAGGGATCCATTTAACCTTTAATTCTCTCCAATCTGATTTGTGCCTCATCAATTCACCAAATCCAAAACATCCTTTTCAGTCCAGCTTTTTATTTTATTCAATCCTTCAGTAGCATTTAGGACTTTTGGTAGCTCTCTTATTCTAAAAATAGTCTCCTCTTATAGTTTCTTTAGTAACACACTTTCCTGTTTTTTTTCTATTTCTCTGTCTCACTCTTTTAATAAAAATAACAATAACTATCATTTCTGAAGTGCTTTCTATATGCCAGACCACGTGTTAAATATTTTTTCTGCTCAATATTCACAACAAATTGTTGTGACAAACTTGGTATTGATGAGGAAACTGAGGCTCAGGGAAATTATAACTTGATAATTACAACAAATTATTCAATCTTGATTTGGAGCTGGAGGTCTTCAGTAATATGCTATGCTAGCTCTTTTGCTGGCAATTAACATGTACATTTTAGAGTTTCCCAGAGCTTGCTCTAGGGCCCTGTTTCTCCTACAGTGCTAACAGCTATCTATATGCCAATGACTTGCAAACTCCTATTTCCAGCCCAGAAGTTTTCCCGAGCTGTGTATGCAAGATTGCCACTTGTTTGGTTCAATTTTATCAAATTTGTATTTGATAAATTTTAAACATAATATGTCTACAGTTGAACTCTTGATATCCCAACCAATCTCCTCTACCTCAGATACTGACATTCCATCTACATGGCATTTCATACCAGAAACCTAAATTATTTCTGATATTATCTTAGTCCACTTGGGCTGCTTCTGAATACCATAAACGGGTGGCTTATAAACCACAGGAATCCTGACAGCCAGGAAGACCAAGTCCAAGCCCCGGAAGCTTCAGTGTGTGATGAGGGCCTGCATCCTGGTGTGCAAACAATGTTTCTTTGTGTCCTTCCCTGGGGAATGGTGCACGGGATTTCTTTAGGAAAGGTCACCAATCCCATGTATGAGGTATTTCCTTCATAACCTAATTCCCTCCACAAAGCCCCACCCTCTAATACCATCACATTGGGGGTGAAGATTTCCACATATAAATTTTGGAGGGCACAGACATTCAGTCTACAGCACATATCATTCTCTCTCTCATATCCTTCATCTCCTCCTTCACAAAGTTCTTTTAATTCTACCTTAAAAAATATATCACAATCTGTCTACTTCTATGCCTTTCTGCTGCCACCACCCTAGTTCAAGCTGACCCCTCCAGGAATCTCCTAATTGACCTTACTGCACTGGCTTTCTCCTTTTTCCCCATTCTCCACACAGCAGCCAGAGGGATCTTTTACTCTGTGAACTAAGTCATATTATTCTGCTTCCAAATGTTTCCTGAGGTAATCTGCAATATTATTCACCAATATTCAGCATCCTTTCCTGCACAAAGACTTGAAGTTAGGGGAGCACGTTGCTTTGGCCAATGAAATGTACACAGAAATGGAATGTTCTACAGGTAGAGGCTTTGAGAGCCACAGCACGTTTCTCCATGCTTTCCTTTCCTGTTGCCATGCCTCCTGGCGATGTTCTCGACAGTGCCTGTGTGTTCCCAGAGTTAAGGACACTGATGTCCCAGGAGCAGAGCCCATTGCAGATCTGTCATGGGTATATGCACAGATGAGGTATTCACGCTTGTAGGTCACTGAGATCCTGGGGTTGTTTGTTATCACAACATAACATAATTTATCCTGACTGATAATAACTCTATATAGCTCTTGGGATAAAAGCCAGAATTCTTAGCATCGTCTGTGTTTTTAGTCTCAGCTTGGGTCATTATTTCTGTTGTTCATTGTTCTCCACGATCGGTGGCCTTCCTTTCATTCTTTGAGCTTTCCAATTTGTTTTTCTTCTCAGGAATGTTAAAAGTGCAAGGAATGTAATTTTCTTCCCTCTTCCCTGGCCAGCCCCTACTCATTCTTCAGGTCTTAGCTTAATATTACCTAAATTTCAGGAGGCCTTCCCTCATTCCCCAAAATATGGTAGGGTCCCTGTGATTTCCCATAGACTAATTACAAACTGAGGTGAGTGTAATGAAGGGGAAATGCATTCACCTCACTTTGTAATTATTCTGTGAGTAATCGTTTTCTATGAGTTACACTCTCAGCTATGACAGAATAACTAACAAAAAGTGGCTTAAATAACAGAGGTTTAACCTATCTCCTGTCTAAACAGGTCCAGTGCAAGCTGGCTTGAGAACTGGTTCACTGGCTCAGTAATGCAGTCAAGAGCTTGGGCTCTGGCCATCGTGCTCTGCCATTCTGTGGGCTTTTTGTTTTGGATTTCCCCTTCAGTCATGTTGCCCCAGCGTCAGTAGAGACCATCAGGAAACCATCAGCAGTATCAGTTCACAGAGAGTGGATTAAAACCGTGAATCCAGAATAATACTACCAGGAACAATGACTCCTGAATCTCAGCTCATACTAAAATTCAGGTATGTGCAGAACATGGACTGTGTTTGGCATGCTGGTCTTCTGGGCTTTCTCCTCTGAGTCCCAGCTGTTGGGAAATGTTGGGGAAAAAGCTAACAAAATATAATTTGTTTTAAAGCTTTGACTGACTATCTGATAACTGATTAGCCCGTTTAGATAGTATTTAATACCTTTCAGATAAAAAATGTTTGCTCAATAATTCTCTCCCTCAGAGAGCATCTGGGTGTCTGAGGGCAGGATGCGGCTTAGTTCTGACTTCTGTGGCCTTGGGGCTAAGGAATAAACTGCCTCTGCAGATCTTTAGAGCAGGTGGTTGGCATCAGCTGGTCCTGTGTCTGTGGACTGAGGGCTGATTTCCATTGCTCCACTGCTGTGGCTGACCCATTCTGGCCACGCTCCTGGTGGCTCTCCTTCCTACTCCTGAGTTTCTCACCCAATCTTTCATCTTGTGTGCAGACCAGATGATCACGCCCATCCTACAGAAGCAATGGGTTCCTCATGTCTTTGTTCATCCATCATCCATTTGTGTGTGTACAGTTGTTTAAATATTATATATACATGCCATCGTCAATTCTTGTTAAATATTAGAAAGCTTATTTTTGTCCTTTTAAAAATATGAAAAGAAGTCCAAATATTCTCCCTTGGGATTGGATTTAAACAAGCTCATGGTAATGGGAGACAAAGAATTGCCCTAGAAAGAGGAAGAGAGAGAACTGGCCCAAGGCAGTCCCATGGAGGCTGATCTTCACCAACTCTGGCTCTGAGCATGAAACTGAAAAAAACTCCCCTAAAAATTCATAATCACAGGGCTACTCTAAGCCAGTTGGAATTTGAATTAAGACTGTGCTGTCCGGGAGTCCCCAGGTAAACATTAACCTGAAAAAAAAAACTGGTCCCGAGCAGCTTAGCCTCCTGCCAAGACTGGTGGAAGCACATCTGGAACCAGGATTGTTGCCAGAAAGGCGGTGACCCTCTTTGCCCCACAAGCTACGATCCGGGAGCCTTCTGACTCTGTAGCTTCCAGGTGCAGTTGCTACACTGTTGGCTACCGGTTGGGTTCTTGCAGGCTCTCTGGGGGCCAGGTAGCTTGTGGCTACTGATTGGCCCCTGGCCTTCCTCATTTTTCAGGATCCCCTGGTGCTCTGTAACCATGTGCCCTGGTTATGGGGCTTCCAGCTGCCCATGGGAGCTGTCCTGGCATACAAATACTACTGCCTTTTTATTTATTTTATTATTTATTTTATTTTTTAAAATTTATTTTGGTATCATTAATCTACAACTACATGTGCAATATCACGGTTATTAAACTCACCCCTTCATCATGTTCCCCCACCAGCCCTATTACAGTCACTGTTCATCAGCGTAGTGAGATGCTATAGAATCACTACTTGTCTTCTCTGAGTTGTACAGCTCTCCCCGTGCCCCCCCTTATTACATCTGCTAAACGTAATGCCCCTTTTGCCCTCTTATTCTTCACTTCCCACCCATCTTCCCCAGTCCCTTTCCCTTTGGTAACTATTAGTCCATTCTTGGGTTCGGTGAGTCTGCTGCTGTTTTGTTCCTTCAGTTTTTTTCTTTTTTATTATGCTCCACATATGAGTGAAATCTTTTGATACTTGTCTTTTTTGGCTTGGCTTATTTCACTGAGCATAATACCCTCTAGCTCCATCCATGTTGTTGCAAATGGTAGGATGTGTTTTCTTCTTATGGCTGAATAATATTCCATTGTGTATATGTACCACTTCTTCTTTACCCATTCATCTACTGATGGCACTTAGGTTGCTTCCATTTCTTGGCTATTGTAAATAGTGCTGCGATAAACATAGGGGTGCATATGTCTTTTTCAAACTGGGCTGCTGCATTCTTAGGGTAAATTCCTAGGGGTGGAATTCCTGGGTCAAATGGTATTTTTATTTTGAGTTTTTTGAGGAACCTCCATACTGTTTTCCACAATGGTTGAACTAATTTACATTCCCACCAGCAGTGTAGGAGGGTTCTCCTTTCTCCACATCCTCGCCAACATTTGTCATTGTTCGTCTTTTGGAAGGTGGCCATCCTAACTGGTGTAAGGTGATATCTCATTGTGGTTTTAATTTGCATTTCTCTTATGATTAGGGATGTTGAGCATCTTTTCATGTGCCTGTTGGCCATCAAATTTCATCTTTGGAGAAGTGTCTATTCATGTCCTCTGCCCATTTCTTAATTGGATTATTTGCTTTTTGTTTGTTAAGGTGTGTGAGTTCTTTATATATTTTGGATGTCAACACCTTATCAGATACATCATTCATGAATATATTCTCCCATACTGTAGGATCTCTTTTTGTCCTACTGCCTTTTTATAGAGAACTTCCAGATGTTGGACAACCATGGGAATGGGACGGTGGCTCGTCATTTAACTGCAGAAAAGACTGGAAGCTATGGGCTTAACCATGGTTCAGGGCAAGCATGTGTGCATGGGGTGTTCATTTCACAGAGAGAGTGCAGAGTGGGAGGACCCCATCTCCTGCCTGAGTTACTGTAACAGTCTTATAACCAGTCTTCCTGCCCCTTCATCATCATTTCTTCCTCCACATTGCCACTTTATGACCCTTCTAAAAGGTCATTCTGAGTGTATCATGATTCTGCTTAAAATTGTTCAGGGGCTTGACAGTGTCCGTAGGAAAAGCCCAAGCCTCTTAGCATGGTACACAAGCTCTTTATGATTTCTTGGTTGGCATTGAGTTCAGTGGGACAGTTCTCCACCTTGCAGTTATTCAAGGATCCAAGTTTCCTCCCTCTAGTGGCTCTACTGTCTTCAAGGATCTCATGATCATCTCCATGCAGCTGTTGAGAGTAGAATAAGCATGAAGGGAAATATAAGAGAGGGTTTCTTAGCTAGGCCTCCTTTCCCTCATTTCACTGGAGGGACCTTGATTACAAGACTTTGCATAACTGCAGGGGAGACTGAGAAATGCAATCCAGCCATGTGCCCAAAGAAGGCAAGAAATTTTGGTGGATAGCAAGTGGTCTCTGCTACATCCCTCACACCCATGTTTCTGTGTTTTCTCACCTTTGGGTATTTACTTTTAAGTGTTGAACTGAAATCACTCCTGGGAAGATTTCCCTCATCCCTGTCCTTCCCTCAGGGCACTCACGTCTTTATTTCCCACTGAACCTTGAACAGTTGTTATCTTACTGGCTTTGATGTTTTCCTTAATTAGCCTATAAGCCTTCTTGAGGGTCAGGAATATAGCTGATTCATTCCTATTTCTGGAGCATTTACTGAGTGAATGAATAAATGCATGACTGTTGAGCAAAAGACTAGTCAGTTGCTAAAGTTCTTTAAGTTCTCATGTGTTTAGTGTTAGATTCTTCAAACATTCTATGCTTTGTGTGTTAAAAATTTTACTCTACAATTAAGGTATTGATAATCTATGGCAGAATATCTAATTTACATGAGATAAATGTACAAATGTTTAAATACTACATTTGTAACCTGGCTTATCTAAGTCTGTGTCTCTAATATTTAATTTAAAGATATGTAGATATTCACACATTTAATTTGCTGAACTTTGGCACATTATTCAGTGCCTCAAAGATAATGAGAAAAAAAGAAGTTAGGAGAATATAAATATGGTAGATGGATGGACTTTTCATAATTTAATTGATAAAGAAGGAAAATCTGGCCTGTTTGGAAATATCTGTTGGCTGGAGGCATAGCTGGTACTTGTGCTCGAACATACTCAATGCTATCAGAGCATTTAAAACCCTAACGCAGGTGTGTTGCATAGCACATATACATGTTTTTAAGTAACAAGAATAATATTAGATGCTTTTCAAAAGAAGATTTTCATAGGTCTTAACACTATTCCTTGATATTCCCAAATGGAAACCACTTCATTCCCAGAAATCTCCTAGACTGATTTACTCAATACGCTGCCAGGCACTCAACAAACCGTGAGGGTACAAAAAAACAAATAACACACCATGCTTGGTGACGGAGTTTGGTGATGGAGACAGATTTATAAACAATTAAACACAATAACACTAGTGTTATAGGGGAAAATAGAGAAGTGATTTTGTGTGTGTCGGGGTGCGTTGGCGTTGGGGAAAGCTAGACAGTGCTCTGATTTTCTCCATCATTTGGAAATTGCAAAACCAAGAGACAGAGATTGGCTAGAGTTGCACTACCTCTTTATTCCTTATCAGATACAGGGCACTGTAGGTGGAATTCTTCAATTGTCTGAAAATTTTCAGTCCTAGAGCTGTTGTGGTCCCTTTAAAGATGGTGGGGCACTGGGAGGGATTGCCTGAGCCTAGGCAGCAAAAACTTAAATAAGTAAGTGGGACTACATTAAATCAAAGTGCTTCTGTACAGCAAAGGAAACAAAGTTGAAAAGGTCACCTACATACAGATGGGAGAAAATATTTGCAAGCAATATTTCTGCTAAGCGATTAATATCCAAATATGTCAAGAACTCATATACCTCAATAGCAAAGAAGCAAATAATCTGATTAAAAAAGGGGCAAAGGACCAGAGGAAAAAATTTCAGCTATGTATGGTGATGGATACTAAGTAGACTTATTATGGTGATCATTTTGCAGTATATACAAATGTCAAATCATTATGTTGTACACAGGATACTAATATGTTATATGTCAATTATAGTCGACTTAAAAGAGACACATAAGGCAGCAGTAGGTAAACACAATTTTAGAAAATTCCCAATATTTCAAGCAGAGTATAGTGAAAGTATTCACTGTAATGCTCAGAGCTACATGATTTAACAAGACTTGATTGTATTTTTAAGGTATAAATCATCATTTACAGAAGTTTTGAAAGCTTCACAATCTACGAAAACCTAGTCATTTTCAAATAACATTTGAAAGGCTAACCATGAGTAACAAATCTACCAGTACAGTTAATCCTCATGAAACTTATACAGTGTCATATGTCAACGACATTTCAACAAAAGAATTAACAAAACAAAAACAAAGAAGTAGAGAGGGAAGTTTTATTATCCCCATTTAACATATAAGGCAACTGAGAGAGAGAGCTTGATGTGTCCAAGGCCTGAACCATGAGTGGTGCAGCGAGGGCTGTGAGTCGCCAGAAGGTAGGCTCCCCCCTAGTCACCTCGCTAGCCAGTGTCTAGCATAGAGGAAACACTCAGTAAATGTTGCTGAATGAATGAATGTCTAGAACTCAAATGTGGTACTTCCAACATCTAACTCTAGGCTCTGGAGTCTGGACTAGGCCATGCTTTCTTCCATTAAACACTAATTTGTTAAATAGTTACAAGGTAAGAAACACTGGGTGACTTCACATGCAGTAGGTCCTGAGCTGAACAAGGCACATAGCCTTGTGCTGGGCGTTTCTGATGCTGGGCAGTAACTCCTTGGAAGTACTATTTAATGTACAGTAATGATTGGCTTAAGGAATTGTCAAGAGAGCTAAAGACAGATTTTATGATGAGCTTCCTGGAATGATCTCAAAGCCACTTCACAAAATTAAATCTTAATGAGAACTTCTTTTGAGCAATCTAGTTCTATTCCTTAGGATTTAGGGTCATCTGAATCTGCTATGATCCATGCCAGCAATATGGATAAATTAATAAAAAATGTTTTTGGAGTAGCGATATTCAAAAGAGAAGTCTCAATTATTCACATCAATAAATTAAGTAAAACTTATTATAATCATCAACTTACAGATGGGGGTACCACATACTATATTGTATTACTGACACTATTGTGATGCATAAAGCAGGATTATTTTTGACTAAATTGTATGTGGATGGTCATGTGCCATTCAATTAAAACTGGCATTGTTTAAGATAATCATAATAGTTATAGTTTATTAAGCACTTGGAAGGTAACAGGCATGTTTGTAAGCACTTCTTAAGCTTGGCTAAGTAAATATTCACAACCACCTCTGAGTGAATTCCTATTATTCTCCCTAATTTTTATATTAATAAACTAATTCATTAAGAGTTAAGCTAATTTGTCCAAGATATGCCAATGGGTTTGTGCTTCTGGAGATTATATAGAATAAATGAAGGAGTAGGTGAACAACTACTCAGACTTGATGAAATCCGCCTCAAGAAAGCCACAGGTATCTGTAGAGTAACAGCAAGAAAATTTCCCTAAGTAAATAATAATTTTATCATCATGGTAGTTCTCTACCGTCTAAAGGAAAACACCTCAAGGTAAAAAAAACATTAGAAGTGTGATATCTATGGGAGTATAATTATGGAATTCATCTGGTAACTTAATGATTATGAGAGAGTGTTTGTCCTAAATATGTCCACAATGGAGAACCAGAGAGGCAGACCTAAAGAGAAAATAGAAGTTCTGCCTGTTGAATAAGGAACTTAAGAGGTGGCTAGCACTACTGCTGATGGTTTCAGCTATGTCTGTCTATGGTTCTGAAAAATAAGAAGTCCTAGAAAACCCAGACCTAGAAACTTATTCAAACAATATGTCAGAGCAGAACAATGATAATTTTAAGGCAAGATATATTAATAGTTTAGACAGGAATTAGCCATTTTGTGAATTCCATTCATTTATTAATTTAATAAATATTTTAGTGACTACTACAATAAGCCCTTTGATATGCAATAATGAACAAGATGTTCTATTTTCTTGAGAAATGCTCATAATCCATTAATATAGTCAAGAACAATGAAATTCCAGTACATTTTGAACATTTCTACCATATAATCATCACATTGGTAAGTATACTGCACCATTCCCAAGGCTCATGTGATCCAAAATAACTATAAAAAATAGCAATCCCGGTCCAGTTATATAGATGGAGCAAAGAAGGTTGCTTGAGCTTGAGAACTTTAGCAGAGGGGACATAACATCAGATAAAGATCTAGGGCATGATAAATAGCAAAGAGCTTTCATTATTTAAGAACACAAAAGTTTACTGTGACTCAAAGCAGACTGATGGAGAATTACTGAGTAATACCAATGAGTGAAATATCAATTATCATCCACATATTTTATAGCTATGGTCAGTGTTGGTATGGATAAGTCAGTGCCCAATCCAAAAATGCCAATGTCTTGCCTTTAGAGACTAAATTATCATGCAGGTTATATTATATCTGAGATTACCAATAGAAGGGTTGGGGATTTTGAATTTTTTTGGTTAAAATGACTTTCTGTAGTTAGCTTTAAGGATATTAAGTCTAATTCCAAATGAACAATTCTTCTGAAAGTTAATGTTCTGGGATATATTATTTTCGAAAGAAATCCCCAGAAGTCAAGCCTGGAATTCTGAATGGGCTCATTTAGTACTTTTGTGAAAGGATAAATTATCTAAATAGGCCATTTTTATTCTGAAATTCTAAGGTTCTCTTGTGTATGCTTATTTTGCAAGATTTATTCCTTTATGCAGGAACTGGTACAATGGCTTATTTGGGGTTCACTGCTATGATTTGAATCACTGTTCTGATGTCATTGGCCATATGTAAGTTATTCATTTCCTATGAATTTCTATGTCTCATTTTTTAAAAGGAAAAGATAGATATTCTTAAAGGGAGTGTTAAAATGTCAGAGGGATAAGGAAACAGTAAAACATTTAACATACATTAAAACAATATTCACATGAGGAAGGTAAGTATTGGTTTTATAGCATTACTTTTCTGTGCATAATAAATTGAATTAATAAAATTAGCTCTTCCTTTGAAAGCATAAAAAGAAGCAATTGTTACTTGTCATTTTATTTCCACATGATTCCCCATACACTTCTCTTAATTTTACTACTGTGTATTTGCAATCATGATTCTCTTTCCTCAGAATATCAACTTAATTTTATTTATTTCTTTTACTGGGAATTATTACTGGATTATAGGAAATGTGAGCAATCCCATCTTTTATACTGATCTAGAAATTGGTATATATTTTCATAAGACCTAAATTCAGTATCTAAATGTCTACTTTTTTATCTGTTGCCCATAATCCTACAGGGTTAAGATGGTATGTCCTATTAACCCAAATGTTTAGCATATGCCGGCAACCTAGTTTCTTTAAAAATATTTTTAATAATAATATCTGAATGAATTTTCACAATGACATAAGAATTAGGGAGAAATTATATCTGTGAGATTCTTATTCTGCTTATAGGAAGCTGTTAATAGCCACATATATTAAGATAATAAATACTGTATACAGAATCACTTATTTAATTATTTACAAGATTTTATCTTAGAGTATTACTATGATTGGCTTTTCTTTTTGTTTTGTTCATGGACTTCATTTGAGAAATATAACTCAGGGTTCCCTGGATATAAAATGGCAAATTCTTGAAACAGTTTGACATCTCCTAGAAATCTAGATTGTGTCCATTGACATAAATTCTTTCAAATAGACCTGAGATGTGGTAGTGGTACATGGGTCAAAGTAGATCAATTGATGATTCCCTATTAAGGGCAGGGATAGAGAAAGAGTTTTAGAGACCATTCTAATCCTTTCCCCAGTAGCCATTTTTGCTCAGGAAATGTGATTTTTATAACAAACAAGATAAAGACCAAGAAAGAAAATAAAACTGAAAACTAAGATGACAGCTAAAGCAGACAAGATTTATCATATGCTTGTAAGTTTAGGGCTAAAATGAATCAACATTCAGCAATTATTGTGAAACTGAACATAATTCTTCTAGGAGAGAAAGCAGGAAAACTGATATTTTCTTTGTCAATGATAACATTACTCGGTTTGTAGGCTACCAAGACCTAACGTTGTATTAACCAAATTAAATTTTAATTATATGCTACTTTTTATTTCCCACTAGAATTTGAGATAATTTAGGGTAAGACTAATCCTTTCTCATCTCCATATCCCCAATGTCTGTCAAGATATAAGTTAATAAGGCTTGAAGACATTAATCACATATTAGAAAGTCCTTTAACAATTGAAATATTTAACATGAGCTTCTATTCATAAATTTTTACAAATGAAAGTCAGTGTGAGAATAAAAGTAATCCAACTAGTCTGGGTTTTGAGGTTAAAGAAGAGTGATTTAAATCCTGGACGTGAAAGTTGCAGTCTCTGTACTGAACTCTCAAACTCAATTTCTTTCTACTCATTCACCTTTAAATTAAGAATAATGCTCATTTTCTAAGATATTTTGTAAACAAATTTTGCATATGATTTGCCTTAAGCAAAGTAGAGTGTGTAGAATATTATCAACAGATGTCATTTCTCTTCCCTATATCACAAAACCCTAAAGTCAGTTCTAGATGCTCCAATTAGAGCTTGGGTGTCCAGAAAGTTGAACTCTCACTAGTTTTATCATACTTTCGTGCAGTTTTTTACATTGTCTGGTCTTGACCTATTTTTTTTTAATTTTTGGAGGTCTTGAATCTACCTAAAGAAAAATAGCTCTCACTAAAAAAGCATAATAATCATAGGTACCTCATAAAGTTGTTGGCAGGATTAAGTGAATCCCCACAAAGAAAATAGTGGATCTGGAGAAGAGTGGTGGCCAACAAAGATCTGTTTTGTCTTTTGCCTCCACCTCTTCCTTTCCTTCTTCATTAGCATCATAATTCTAATAGTATAAAGAGCTATAATGTATGTGAGGGTCTAATCTTTCAATAAATTAAAGTAGATATCTGTATTGTATTCCCAACCCCTGGTGACTGTGATTATTTGATTTCATGGAAATGCCAAATAGAATAAAACTTTTCTAATAATATTCATTTCTATTACCTGGCAAGGATGAAAAGTTCAAAAATCCATTTCTGTCTTAACACTCTTTCATCAAACTAAATGCCCTATATCTCTTCAAACACAAACCACTTCTACTCAAAATCATAATCATTAAACCAGATTTTTACTTCATCAAAATACATTTGAATAAACATTTGAATTTACAGAAAACTCTGAAGCAATATTTGGTGCAAATTTATTCAGTTCAATGTTTGATAAATCTTAATATTGGAATGGAAAAGAGGAGAAAATATGTAACTGTGGTGAAGGAAAGGTCATTTCTAGAGTATGAATAATAGAACCATTGAAAAGAACTTTATTATTTTATTGCTGCTAATGCTTTCATTTACCAAAGAAAAACATAGCCTTTTGGATAGTATCCTTAAAAGCTTGCTTCACTTGCTGGTTCCTTAGAGTATATATAAGTGGATTCATCATGGGAGCAACAGAAGTATTCAGAATAGCTACTCCTTTGGTGAATGATGCCTTTTCTCTTGCTGAAGGGTTGGCATACATGAATATGCAGCTTCCATAAGAGATGGAAATGACAATCATGTGAGAGGAGCACGTAGAAAATGCCTTTTTTTCTCTGATTGGCACAAGGCAGTTTCAGAAATGTCCTAATAATGAACATATAGGATAGAATTATTAATGCCAATGTGAAAAGCCGAATCACTATTGCAGAATAAAAACCAATCACTTCTAGGAGCCATGTGTCTGAGCAGGATAATTGCAAGAGGGGAAAATAATCACAAGTAAAGTGATCAATGACGTTGGAGCCACAGTAATCTAACTGGAGAAAAAGAATAACTGGTGGGAAAATATTTAAGAATCCTGCCAGCCAAGCACAAAAGACAAGCAATACACAGACTCTTCTGTTCATGATGGTCACATAATGCAGGGGCTTGCAGATGGCCATGTAACAGTCATAGGGCATGGCAGTTAGAAGATAAAATTCAGTTATACCCATGAAGATGAAGAACAACAATTGAGCTGTACAATTGTTATATGAAATTGTTTTATCTCTGGTGATAATTGTGCCCATAAACCTAGGAATACAGACAGTTGTAAAGGATATTTCTAATATGGAGAAGTTCCTGAGGAAGAAATACATAGGGGTCTGTAGATGGGAGTCCACCAAGGTCAGAGCTATGATGGTCAAATTTCCAGGGATACTTAGTATATATGTGATAATTAAAAAGAGAAAAATCACAATCTGAAGCTCTGGGTCATCTGACAGCCCTAGAAGAATGAATTTGCTGGATACTGTGTGGTTATTCATTGCTGATTCTTTTCTCCCTCACTGAGAACAGAAAATGTATGTTGCACCTATAGAACATAAAAAGTTAAAACAGGATTGAAGATAGAGTATAAAAAGTTTTAAATATCCATGATGATGAATAATCTATGAGATACAAAACACCTGTTCCCTTGTAGCAACTCTGTCCAATTTCTTTTCAACCATTTATTCAAGTAGTATTATCTGAAGTTAAATATTGATCTCTTTTGTTTGAAAAATATACTACCATAGACCATGAATATTGACGTCTTGTGGTAACATTTAAACAGAAACCGTTTCTTTTACTGTTTCCTTAAAATTAATTATTCCTTAAAATACTTAGCTCTTTTAATAGAAACTATGAAAATACTCCTATAAATTTTTTCCCATTCTTCAATATTATAAAAACAAGTCTGGATTGAAGATAATCTAAGGGTAGGATTTGAAATTTTATAGAGGTTATTTAGCTTACCTCCACATGGTATATTTTAAGGTACACAATACTTTAGGAAACTTTCATAAGATTAAACAATTAGTCAACATAATAATCATCTCACTTTAGAAAATATGTTTATTCGTGGGAATTTTTGTTGACTATTTTCTCATAAATTACTTTCTTAAGGGTTTCATTGATGCTATCAGTCTCCCCACATCATTTTTTTTTCTGATAAAAGGGCCAGAAAGACAAGAAGGTCAACTTCTATTCCTAAAATAAAAAATTGCCTAGAAATAGTTTAATTCACCCAATGCACAATTCTTTTTTTCTTTTTTTAACATTTACTGAGAAGCAGATAGTCTTTCTGATATGGAATATCTTCTTAAAAACCTATTTCTGTAACAGAATACCATTTAAACTAAGAAAAAAGTAAATGAACAATCCTGGACTTATTTCTGTGTTCTTGCATTCTGACTATGTTAATAGTCTTCTTGGTAGTAAACAGTTATTTATTTTTTAGTATTGAAAGGTTGTAAATTCATAAACATATATGCAAATAATAGTTTAAAACATTTGATCAAATGCATTAATATATATAATATTGAAGAATAACAAATTTACTTACTTTCTGATTCTTCTTGATTTAGTCTCAAATCTTATTTTCTGATTTGCCTAAATATTTACATAATTTCATGGCTGGTAAATTGCATTTGCAATTTATTTGGTTTCTCTTGCTCTCTCAAAACAAGTATGGTGATTTAACTTTTTCATTGCTCTCATAGTTCCCTTTGTTGTTCGATTAATAATATTTGACACACAAAAATATCCTACATTCCTGATAATTGTAAACTGTTTTAACACTTTATTGTAACACCACACATTCTTGCTTTTTGTTTCTCAACTAACTCCATGTACAGACTTCATCACACCTGGTGTACTGGTAAAATACTCTTCCATGCCCTTTGATAGGATACAAAGCACTTATTAAATAAACATTTTCTTTGTATTTTTACAAAACTGTATATGAATGCTTTGTAATCCTACAATTTTACATCCATGAACTCTAAGTAATATTTTCTTTAGAGTTCAGAGATTGTTGTATTTTCCCACTAATGATGCTTTGAAAAAGATAAAATAAGGAATGTTCTTCTCTATATTTGTGATACAAATGGAACTGGACTTATAGCTTCTTTGTTGTCTCAGGGGACTTCATTAAGTAAACAGAATGCCAAAGAGGGGTATCATTAAAAAATACCGTTGAATCAATTTTATAAATATTGACAAAAAAGCATAAAAAAGCAAGATTATTGAGGACAAGGCAAATGTATAAGTAGCATGTGATATGGAGTGTATGAAAGTTTGTTTTAGAAGTTGACTCTTTTATGATTGTACAAAGACTCCACATTTTTCTTCCAGAAATTCTGGACTTATCCTCAGGAGAGTAACTGTGCTTACATGCCTTGAATTTTGGCAACCTGGGGAAGAGTTTTTTACTATACCAGAGTGAAATGGTAGAAAACACTATTTTGGATTTCTAATAAGACCAGATTGTATTCTGAAATAGGCAAAATATAAAAGAATGTTATCCTTTAATTGTGTTTTTGAATTTAGGGAAAACTTGTGCATTGTTCACAACCAATGTCCTGGAAATATTTGCTAAATGTGGCTTTTATTGTCTTTTGACTACTTTCCTTCATTGTATTATTGTTCACTTTCCTTAAAGCCTTATTTATAAGTATTTTGAATATGACACCTTCTCGTTGTGGGAATGCTTATGAACCAAGAAAATAATTTGTAAATCTGGTATTGGATATTTTTAACTTGCTTATTTCCATATTTTCTGCAATGAAAGATGTAAATTTTATTACTAGAATATAATGCTCATATATTATAGTACATACATATAAATTTTACTTTTAACAATTTATCCTTATTTCTTTCCATTTATAAATATGGACATGAACCATGTGTGCATTTAATGCTAGGTGTGCATATTATTTATAGGATTAAAAAGAGGAGAGTATTTAAAAGTGGGATAGAAGAAAGAAAATAGGAGAAGGTGAGCAAGTCACTAGTTAACACATAGGGCGATACACAGACATTGAACTGTGCTGCATTTGTAATTGCTACACATTAAAACAGGCTTTAAAAATACTTATCATTTCAGCAGACATAGCGAAACTGATGTTCTACTAATGAAAATTCTATTTCTTTGCTTTTCTGTTTGTAGCCAGAGTCATTTTATTCATATTCCATTATCAAACTCCTTAATAATAATACATGCAGCAATCATTTTTGATATTTTATTTATCATCAGGCATTTACTATACCCTAAATTATCTCATTTTTTCCAGATGAAAAAAAACCTTATGAGGATAGCATTATTATTATTATTATTCAGGTAAAGAGTTTGAAGCAGAAAGAAGATAGTTAAGTATCTTGCCTTTACCAATGTATAACTGTGCACAATGAACTGCTTGGAGGAAAGAGAATGTGTTTTGTTTTACAAAGGACTGTATTTCTTTTGAAAAATTCTATTAGAAATGTTTCATCTCCATTCTATCTCCTGTCAGACTCCTAGATGGTGAATTGCCTATTTCTTTCTCTCCATTGATCACTCTATCACTGTTACCTTCTACCATTCCTATTCCTAGTTACTGATAATTCTCAGACTTTTCTAGGCCTCCTAATAATTTATGTTTAATTTAGACTGGTTATGTCCATTACATTCCTATCGCCAAGCTAATAGGACATTTGCTTTTTAAAAATGTTTTATTGTCTCCAAGGTATTCTGAGGTTGATGAGTTACTGTTTAAAGCCAAAGAAACACATAGTTCAGTGACCAGATCTCACTATTCTTAGTGAGTGGAAGAAGAACTTCAATTAGGAATATTTTCCTTAATATGTTCAAAACCCAAACATAACATTTATTAAACTCAAAATGGTTAAAGCATCTAAATATTTTGAAACTTTCTTTCATAATCTAAATTAGCATCATATTACTGAATAATTACAGGGTATGTTACTTATAATTTCAGTGATATAATATCATCCTTTATATGTAAGGAACAAACAAGATATCTGATTGACATACCATTTATTAGGTTATTATACCATTTAATTGGATTATTGTTTTACTAATTAATTTATAATCTCAGAAATGTATTTTATTGATAGATGATGTTGGATCTCATTTATTTCCAGGGATAACCACATCATTAAAAAAATTTTTCAGTGAAACATATAAGGGCTTATATTATTTGGAAATTACTACCATTAGAAAGCTCAAAATAAAAACCTTCATAAGAAGAGGTATTATGACTGCATAAAAGGTCAATACACACCAAATAAAAAAGTGTTGTTAAATAGTCTAATGTAAAATAAAATAAGAAAAAAACACCAAACAAATCCATTAACAAATTTTCAATTATTTCTTTGTCATAGAAAGTTGTCTAGTTATGATGAAACACATGTTTTATTTGAACATTGTTTTTAAAAGCCTATGTTAATGTTATGCACACTATTGTATTTATTATATGAATTATATGTGTTAATGTTGGATGAAACATTTAATTAATGCTCTGATTGTTGTGACACTGGAAACATTCCAAATTATTTAAACATATTTATGTATTAAAAAGTATTTATTGAATACCCATTACATGGCAGATGCATATTCTAAATGAGAAGGATGAGTGACTTTTGGCAAATGTTTACCAGAAGGGGTGGAGGTGCTGGGCTGGTCAATTTATATGATGTGAAGTCTCCCACCACTGCAGATTACAAGTTTCCAGTGTAAACTTATTTAAGGCAGAAAAGACATGCACACCTGGCTCTTGAGAAGTGGTATAGAGAGACTCCAGCACCCCTCTATGCAAGCAGATCATTTTGCCCACAAAGTATACGAAGATCCCTGCTTTTAGTGGGTGATGGATATGAGAGACTACAGACAACAGTGAGCATGATTGGTTGGTAATTAAATTATATAGTATTATACTTTAACAAATACTTTGTAAAGAAAGAGAAAATTGAAAACCCTTGGAATGGGTAGCAACTATAGTAATATCATTGGGGTAGTAGGTCTTATTGAGTGAACTTTGGAAAGAGACCCAAAGGAGGAAGGGGTGTTGCCTATGCAGACTTCTGGGAGAGGAAAATTTCATGTTTAAGTAATATTTAATGTAAATGTATTAATTTCGTAGGAGAAATATGTTATTTGCAAATAAAGGTTTGTTTCCTCTTTTCCATTGCCTTTAAATACATTTTTCTTATACAAGGCAGAGAAGTCCTTGATTGATGGCTGTCAGCTCTCCAGGCTTTCTCTGGTGAAATGAGGACAGGGGCGGTGCTGTGCCTGTGTTTCTGATGTTTCTTATCTGGGGAGACCCTGGACATTCCCTGAGTGACTCTTGGACACTGTGGCTTCATCTGATTAACTCCCTGAGTCATTTCTGCCTCTCTAGCTCTATAGGACCAACTAGCTGAGTCATTTTGGGCAGGCTCTCTCTCTGTTTCATCCATCTCATTTCTGTCTTTCTGCCTAACACTTAGAGCCCAAGATCTGGATGCTTCGTGGGCATCTTGCTTTTGGGTTATCAGTATTCCTTGAAACTTTCATTGAACAGAGAAGGAAATATATCTTGGAAAATGAGTTTCACATTGACATTTCATTTTGTAAATTTTTTATTGATGTATAGTTGAAATATAATATTATATTGGTTTCAGGTGTACAACATAGTGATTTAACAGTTGCATACATTATGTTTACCACAATAAGTATAGCTGCTCTCTGTCACCATACAAAGTTATTACAATATTATTAGCTATATTCCCTCTGCTGCACTTTTTATCTTCCCCTCCTCCCTCTGTCAACCACCAATTTGTTCTCTGTATTTATGAGAATATTACAGAGCCATATAAAAGAATGAAACTTTGCCATTTAAGACAACATGGATGGACCTAGAGGGTATTACGCTAAGTGAAATAAGTCAGACAGAACATGACAAATACCATATGATTTCACATATATGGAATCTAAAATAAACAAAAGAACATAAAAACAGAAACAATAGTAATTTGTATTCCAGTCCAACAACTCAGAATTTTTCCACTTCTTTTCCATGCCACATTTGTCTCTCTCTTCCTCCACGGTAAGAAATGTGGCTTCCACAACAATCTAGAAATGTATTAATTGCTCAATTCTACAGCAGACACAAAATAGTTTCAGAATTGTTATACACCCATTATTATGAAAACAAAACAAATATTTTTTTGCAGTTGCTCTCTTACTAATGGCCAATTGTCAAAATACAGTCTTAATAAAGCTATTTCCTTAGTTCTTTGTTCTTTCTCCTACATGCTTATCAATATGTTTTAGCAGTATGTTCACTTGTGTGTATTCAGTTTTCACATTTTCTTCTATCTTGCTCAATTGATTTTATTTTTGGAATATGTGAAAGAAGAATATTTTAAACATTAAATCTATGATGATAGATATACTCAGAAATATATCACTTACTTTTTTTTTACTCCATTGATCACTCTCTCTTTTTATGCCTGAGTACCTGTTTTAATTATAGAAACCTTATGTTATTTTATTATTGTTATTATTTTATATTGACGTACATATAATATTTATCGTATATTTTAATATCTCTGTGGTTGGTCTCTCACATTGTTCTTATTTCTTACAATTTCTTAGTTATTACTGGAAGATTGTTTTTCCATAAGAAGTTTAATATTGGTTTTAGTATTAGTGTTCTTCTACTGGGCCAAATGACCAAGAAATTGTAATGCTATTTGAAGTGTCACTGACAAATGGGGGTGCTGTATGGTACCTCTTCTTTTCCACAAGTGGAGAGTCATAACACAAACTGTGATAGAGAGAAATCTATTACAGGTAGATCCTTTCCTTTTGAACAACATTTACTAGCTTGCTACTGGGTCCTAGTAGAGACTAATGGCCAAACTGTAGGACATCAATTGCTTATTAGATATCAGCTTCACATAATGAACTGTTACTGGACTATCTCAGCTAATGCTTGTCATTCACAGCAGTAGTCTACCATCAAATCTATAATCAAATAATACACAGGACATAAGTCTAGAGCTGGACCAAAAGGAACAAGAAAGGTTTGTATCACATGACTAAGACTCTTTTGAACCAATTTTTTGCTGCATTACATCCTCTTCCCCTATCCATGTGTATGGTCTTATTGAGAATACCTTATAATTAGTTCACCAGGGAATGAAAATATATACATAGTTATAGATATTCTGCACAGTGTGCTAGCATCCACTCAAAAGTGAATTATTGACAAAATATATGCTTTGAAAACAATA
This sequence comes from Smutsia gigantea, assembly GCA_032199065.1. NCBI lineage: Eukaryota > Metazoa > Chordata > Mammalia > Pholidota > Manidae > Smutsia > Smutsia gigantea. Next base: position 54,218 of record JAVSCE010017368.1, read on the forward strand.
TTCATATACAAAAAACACTGGTATATCTGTATCAATATTAGTAAATGTAGGTGTTATGGAAAAAGCATACTTCCGATAGAAAGGAATAGGTCCTTTTTTTATAATGATTAAAAAATGTTATGTTCACTGAGAAGATAGAACAGCAATTCTAAATTTGTGTCTGCATAAAAACACAGTGTAAACAAAATAAAAAATTAAAAATCAACATTACAAAGAGAAGCAACTCCATAATTGTTTTTGCCAGATTTAAATCAGTAACAATACAAACAGTAAAAGTACAAAAGATTTAAATCATGTGATAATAAATGACCAATTGAACAGTGCCCTCAACCACCATTACTCACAGTTTTAAATGTGTAAGAAATGTTTATAATACTCTGGCCATATTCTAAGGCATAAAGTGAAATTCAACTAATTTAGGAGGATTTAATTAAAGGAAAGTATATTTTATGACTCTATAAGAGGGTTTTCTGAAAATGTCATGTCCAGAGGATCCATTTACAGCAGACAGAGGCCAATACAGCTCAGCAGCCTCGCGTTCCGGAAGAAAAGAGGAGAGTGCAACATGTGTCCAATTTCTGAGCCCTTCAGGAGCTGCCAGGGACTGGAGTCTCTGTAGCCCGTCATGGGGCCGCTATGGCACCTGACATATATAGATGACTGGCAGCTGCTGGAAACAAAAATAAGCTAGGTGACAACGGTCGCTTCTAGGACCTGTGTTACCACAGACAGAAACAGGGAGCAAGAGATTATGAGCTCCATTTGGCAAAAATGGGCAAAATCTTCTAATTAGGAATCTCCAAAACAATGTCCGAGAAAACATGTCCTCAGATAAGCTTTGTAAACAATATTCATATACAAAGGGAGGGCCCCAGAATCCCTAGGGTGACTGAGTAGTGATGGTCTTCCCCTGTATGAATCCAGTTTCCAGTTTAAAGCCCGAGATTGGTGATTGTTTTTTCAAATGTGAAGATATAAACACAAAGTTAAGAGGAACATGAAGAAACAGAAAATAACCCTATCAAATAAACAAAATAAATCTCCATAAAAATACCCTAAAGAAATGGATGCACACGGATATGTAACAGAGAATTCAAAATAACTGTCATAAAGATGATACATTTCACAAAGCATACATCTTTATGTTTACAGTGCAATGCACTAATACATATTGCCACTAAGGACTGAATTTCATTTACAATAATTCAGAACACGTAGATTCTTTAAATGTTAAGAAATTATCAATGTACATCCTGAAAATACACAAGAAACTGCACACTAATTTTGAAATGTTCACTTGAAGTAAAATGGAATATCATATATGCTTTTAGGGACTTAAGATATCAGAACTAAAACTATTTCTTTCATTGCAATGCAAAGTATGTCTAAAAGAAATACATTTCATTTCCAGAGATTTCTGTTAGATAAATAAACTTTACCATATTTTTGAAAAACTCAATAACCAGTGTGTTGGAGAAACTTGGATGTGGAAGTGGAAGGACTGGGAAATATAAAATTAACTGTAATGTGGCATAGAAAGAGACTACAAAGAACAAGCATACAGATATTTAGAAATGTTGAGATTTTACTGCTCTTTAGAGTGTCCTTGGTTTTTGCCAAAATATATATTTCATTTATTTGAAGAAAATACTACTTTATGGACCCCATATTTTAGGGCTTGATTTACTTGCTGGTTTCTCAGGGTATAAATGAAGGGTTCAGCATGGGGGCAACAGAGGTGTTGACAATAGCTACTCCTTTGGTCAATGATGCCTTCTCTTTTGCAGAGGGATTAGCATACATGAGTATGCAGCTTCCATAAGAGGTGGAAATAACAATCATGTGAGAGGAACAAGTGGAGAAAGCCTTTTTTCTCTGACTGCTAGATGGGATTCTCAAAATAGTTCTGATAATGTACATATAAGATAAAATCACTAATGCCAAAGTCAAAGGCAAAGTAATCAGAGCAAAGTAAAAACCAATTGCTTCTAGGAGCCATGTATATGAGCATGATAGTTGTAAAAGGGGAAAGTAGTCACATGCAAAGTGATCAATGACATTGGAAGCACAGTAATCCAGCTGGTGGAGAAGCATAAGAGGTGAGAAGATGGTGAAAACCCACCCAGCCAGGCACATAGCACAAGAAGGGTGCAGAGTTTCCTGTTCATGATGGTTGTATAATGAAGGGGCTTGCAGATGGCAATATAGCAGTCATACATGGCAGTTAGAATATAAAATTCAGTCACCCCCATGAAAATAAAGAAAAATAGTTGGACTGCACAATTGTTATAGGAAATAGTCTTATCCCTGGTGATAATTGCCCCCAGGAATCTGGGAATACATACAGTAGTAAAGGAGATTTCTAAGAAAGAGAAGTTTCAGAGGAAGAAGTACATAGGTGTCTGTAGATGGGAGTCCACCAAAGTTAGAGGGATGATAGTCAGATTTCCAGTGAGACTTAATACATATGTGATAAATAAAAAGAGGAAAATCATAATCGGAAAGTCAGGATCATCAGAAAGACCAAGAAGGATAAATTCTGTGATCATTGTGTGGTTCATTTCTCTCTCTCTCTCTCTTTCTCTCGCCTTTTCTCTTAAAAACATTTAGGTGGAAAGAGTACCAAAGGGAAGAGATGAAATATGTAATTCATTGTGAACAATATCATCATCCTTGATACAATTTGAAAGCATTTTCTGTAATCCATGCTGATTTTCTTTTCTCTTCACTCTCTTGTTTGCATAATGTTTTATTACATATTTGGAAGTTGAGTCTTGCTTTATTTACTAGTTCCGTTATTTTGCATCTGGCAGAAAAAGTTAGGAAATCTTCACACAACTAGCCACATCATTGAGAGATGATGGTAAATAAAAACCAATACTTCTTGCTTTGTCCAATTTTTACAAATCATTATTGCATTATTTGTTGAAATAATCATATGAAATATGCATTTTACTTTTTTTGTCATGTGTTTATTAGAATATATAACCACCTGAAAACAGAAATGACTTTGATTCCATCAAAAGGTAAAAGTGAAATTTAGAAGACTAATGTAAAAAGCCCATTACACTTTTTAGAAATCAGTTAATGATTTTCTTAGCAAATAAAATTGACTTTTTAATTTGTAATTATTATTTAATGTAATTCATTTTATTTTTATACTAAGATTAGTAGGTATAATTACTGAGATAATAAAGAAACATTCTATACATATTATATAGTAATATGTTACATATATATTTACTATAAGTTAAAATGAAAAGCCTAATTATTTTGTTTAAAAAAGAAAGTATTCACTTACTTACTTATTGATATGTCTTAAATTCCATTGGAATCATTAATGTTTGACATCTTTTATGACTACTAGAAATATATATAGAGAAAAAATGTATTTTCCAGCTTTTAGGAACATGTGTGCAGTATTTATCTATTTCTTTTTTTGCATCAAAGCACAAATTAGAAAACAGACTACTTTCCTCAGACCTTAGCAGCTCTTTTACCTAAATTGTAGTTTAGTGCATTTTCCATTTGAATATCTTTTTCAAGGTATTGAGCTTTATGAAAAAATGTTTTATTTTATTGTAATTCTGACTCACAATTTCCTTTCACATGAGACCACTGTTCATTTCACAAGGACATTCCAGAAATATATAAGAAAACCTCTCTCATCTTCCTCATGTACCCAATTAATTTCCAGCTGCACTGGATACACTATACTGTAGAATTTGATTTGTGAAAATTGTGACAGATACTTCCACCATATTTTATAATCAAATTTCTGCTTGCAAGAGGGAATGTAAAAGCATTGCTTCTTTGCAAGACACTAGCAAAATTCATACTAATCATATTTGATTTGTTTTTCTGTGTATGAATGCTAAATAGAAGTAGGTCAAGAAATAAAAATGGAATGTCAGAAACCTTAAGAAGATGTGAAAATACACTATAGTCCTCTTCAATAATGTTTATCTAGAAGCTAACAAAAGCCTTATTTAAAGAGAGAACTGGGAGAGACATTTCAACATTGGGTATTGTGAATACAGATTCTTATACTAGGATCTGGCTTCCTTCTGGACACACTTATAGGTCAAGTTTTCTAAGTCTACTTGTTTTGACCTTGAAATAGAGTTTCACATTGATCTCCAGGGACCAAGGCCAAGTCCAGGCCACAGGTCTGCTGTATTGTAGACCAGGAGGGATTTCCAGAAGCCATCTTTGGGTTGCTCAGTAGCCTCCCGAGTCCTCTGCCCTGAATCTCCCTTGAGAACAGTGATGTTCATCTGTATGTCCCACAGAGGACTTAAAATGTTGACTTCTACTAAATAATTACTTCCATTAATCACAGTTACTTAATAGTTCATGAGTTATAAAAATAGTTGTGAAGTCTACTTCCTTTCAAAAAGAAAACTACTAAACTAATTTATGTTTAATCTTTTTGAAATAGAAATGATTTCCACATATACCCTTTTTGTACTTTACCCTTAGGCTTTCAAGTTTATAATTCTGAGCTAAATAATAACTATTTTGATGTGCATATGCTCACAATTGTTAAAGATGCTATTAATTAGTCTAAATAATTTAATTCTCATTACAAAATGCAATATTTAATAGCAGCCAATTGTGTCCATTGTATTGTTCTTTTTGGCCTTTACATTTATCACATATTTAACATTCTAATGAGAAATATCACATAATACTAATATTTTGCTTATTTGAAATTCTGATTAGTGAATTACAATTATATGTAATCAATTAATAATAAGGCATGTATTTGTAATTATATATACTAATAATTCATATTATGTAATAACCACTTGTTACTAAGTATATTAAGTGTTATATTCTAAATGAAATATATAAGCATGCATTTAACATTAAAAGAATAAGGTAATGAATTTATATAATCAATTGGTAATACGGTCACCAATGCAGAACTAACTCACGGCTAAGATACTTGTTTGGGATTACTTATTGGAATGGAGGTATTAGAAGAAAGTGTGAAGAATGATGGAAGAACAGACAGGCATAACTCAAGTTTCTGACAGTGTATACACTGTGTTTATTTACCTGTGAAGTAGCATTTTGGCAGATGTGGCTCTATATCATAGGGACTGATACCCTGTCCACTTCATTAATTTTTTCCCCAGCATTACTGAGATATAATTGACATATCACATTGTGTAGATTTGAAGTATATGACATGTTTATTTTACACACTTATGTGTTCTTACATGATTACCATGGTGGGGTTAGTTGACACTTAGCCACCATTTTTTTGTGGTGAGAACAATTAAGATTTACTCTCTCAGCAACTTTCAAGTATATAGAGAGTATTCTTATAGACCACTTTTGTAGAGATAGTTTATTTTCACCCTAAAAGTCAAATTAATAAGCAACAAGAAACTCTATCATTACTCATGGAGGGCAACTGTGCAGTAATGCTTCCCTTGACTGCATCCTCATACCTGCGATGTTCTGTAATTGTTATTTAGATGTAGACACTTAATTCAGGTTTAGGTTTGAGAACTCGCTTGGAAGACCACTCCAGAAATGGAATTTTAAACTTCCAACAGGAGATACATGTTTGTCTTTTTTTTCCTTCTTAAAAGCCATTGTTGATCAAAGGTAGTATCCATTTACTCATTATGAGCTTCAAAGTGGTTATATACTTAATCTATCATTTACTTTTGCATATTTGTTGTTGTAGGTTACACAGAAGAGCCTGGATGAGTGCCTATTTTATACTTTTTTCATTATTCAGAGTTGGTTCTCCAGTATCTTTTTGAATACATGGATTTATAAAATTTTGTATTTTTTGTAGGTCACATTAGTGATTGACATAAATATTTCAAGGGCAATTTGAATTGACAACCCTGCCTCTCTGGAGTACTTTAGCAAAGGGGAAGCTCTTCAGGTTGACTTCTAACTGTTTTAGATGTGACAGTTTCTGCCTGATTCCTTCCTATATTGTACTGGTAACTTTATCAGGTTCATGCTACACTTTCCTGCACTGGAACTGGACTGAGTCTTTTCTCCAAAGAGTCCTCCTTATGTTGGTCAAAAATGGTAAATCAAGGCAAGCATTTGGGCATGAGCTGTGGTAGCTTCTGTGAGTTCCATCATGCTTCCTATGCGTTTTTCAGTGAATAGGGCCAGCAAATGTGTATTGTTTAAAGATAAAATACCTATGAGTGCATAATAACATGTATCATTCAAATCAAGGACTGATACCAAAAACCTGTCCTTATCACCTGTCAAATCACAAAACACAATGACAAGATTTTGAGGAAAAGAAAGGAATAGTTTTTTAATTTGCTCCCAGAAGAGGAAATGGCAAGCTCATGCCTAAATAACCACTGTTCTCACTAAGACTAAGCAGTTAGGGCCTTTGAAGGGTACAGTGTTCAGGAGAGGTTGTGGTGTTCACAGCTACATAAAAAAGCAACTTACGAGGATCTAAGCAGACATTTCTTCAGTGATTCAGTTGCTTTTGGTTTCTCTTATTGGCTCCTCACCAGTTCTCCGGGGGTAGGATTCCTTGGGTTCTGCAAAATCTGCATTATCTGACCCTGAAACTCAGTAAACAGGAAGAACACAGAGAAAGTGCCACCTGTTAGTGGTTACAAAGTTTCTGGAGCTATTTAAGCCCATTTTCAAGTTAAAGTTAATGTTAAATTTTAAACCCAGATATTTAATTCAGTTTTCTTCTTTCACAATCCCCACTGTCAATTTTCACCTTCCATTTCAAGGGGAGTGTGGATGACAAAGTTCATCTGCCTACTTCTTGCTGAATTAAGGCAACAATTGATCAGGATATTTTAAATGCAAGGCATACACCTGTTGTCACCAAAGATGATAATGTTGTCCCAAGGTGTGAGTGTGGATTTACATAATTTAGGAAGACACCACATTATGACTGTGAACACAAAATAAGGCAGCAAGATTATCAGAAGACATGACAGACAGAATTTAAATATCCCCATAATTATGGACTTGAAACTGCTGGGGATCCAGGAGAACAAACCAGAAAACCAATCTTCTATTCCTGTCCCAAATCCTCCTAAAAATGGAGTGTGGTGATCTAAATTATGCTGTAGCTGAGTAACTTATTGGAAAATCCTTTCAATAATTGTTTCAAACTGGACAGAAGTATTAATGTACATGTAATAAGAGGTATTTGCTATAGTGCAAGTGCTTCCTTGTTCAACCAATATATAATCTAATGCCATTTTATTATGTAATACTACTTCAGCTAAAGAATCAAGTAATTTCTGTAAATTTGCAGGTGCTTTGGCTGTGTCATTAGCCAAAATAACCAAGGGGCTAGAAAAATTTCCAAGTATATGTTCATGTACAGCCACATCCCAGCAGAGAATGAAGGACTAGCCAAAGAAATAATGGATCCCCATCAGGAATTCTCCTAGGGAGATCTCAGGTTACTCTGGTAAAAAGCTTGAGAGAACTAGGGCAGTGTTTAGTTTCATTGATACGATGAATGGAGAAAGGGGTGAATAACGTTGCTAGAAGGCATTGCATAGGTGTAGAAATTTATCAGGTATAATTGGGAGCCCAAAGGACGCCACCTGTCTTACTGTAGCTCCAGGGAAGGGTGTTCCTAGCCCAGGGCAAGTACACTGTGAAACTGGGAAATCAAAATAAGTCAAGGGGAAGGGTAATTTGGTAGAAAGGCTTTTATTACTTACAGTCACTAACCAGGCTCAGCACGACCCAACTCCTCTGACCACAACTTGTGCTCTCCAGCCACAGTGCATTCTCTAGCTCCCCCAGCACCATCTGGGAGGAAGTCCATCAGTGGGTCCTTGGTGACTGGCAGATTCAAGACCAATTATGTACCAGAAATGGAATGGAGGAGAGAATGGCCATTTTCTCTCCACCCCTTACCCCAGATCAACAGGAGGTTCTGCAGTGATAAGCAGCTACTTATATATAAATGACCTAAGGCGATGCAGGAGATTCTGGAAATTCTACCTCCCCAGTTTTCTGGGGGTAGTATCACTTGGTTTCTGCAAAATCATCTTTCTGCATCATCTGACCCTGAAACTCAGGAAACAAGAAGAACAAAGAGAAACTGCCACCTGTTAGTGGTTACAATGTTTTTGGGTCTCCTTAAGTCCATTTTCAAGTTAAAGTTAATGTTAAATTTTAAACCCAGATATTTAATTCACAATCCACACCTCCAGAATTTTTACCTCACAATCTACATGCCCCTAATCTTTTGCAATGGCCTATGTGTGAAAAACTGGAGTACTGCAACCATACTAACAAAATACAATAACAACAGGAATTATAATACAGGTAGCAGTAAAATCATGACAATCCTCAAGTCTGAGGATCCAGCTTGGTAAAAATTCCTACTCAGATTAATTCCATAGCTCATGCATTCCACAGGAATCGCAGCTGAATTGGTAGGGAGCTCCATGCACATTCAGCAAGGAACAGCTGTGACTAGATGGAAGACCCAATATACAAAGACTGTAGAAGAAAATAACCTTATAGGCTATAAGACATATGTTTTAATGACTCAAACATAGGCAAATCTTGTCCATCAGGTAGCATACATGCAAGAGAGTGGTCATTTGATAGGACAGTGGCAGGAATGGGGTCCATCCTGGTCTAGGATATCAGACATTCACCCCTTCCCCTGTTGGAATTATGGAAGTGTTGGTATGTAGGGCTATGGGTGGGACATGCATTGTCCAGAAAGACAAAACAAAACTTCCCAAAAGATGCTCTTACCTTCCAGTGGTTCTGGGTACATGATTGTGATCTTTGGGGCTCACACCCAGGAGGCCAGTTTCCAGGCCTTGTCCCCAAGGTGCCAGAAGGGCCAGCCATCATTGGTCCATGTGTCAGAATTTCCATCACCATGTCCACTCAACAGAGCCTCCAGCGTTTAACATGGCTGGTGCTCACAGCAGGATGATGCTCTGTTTACCACATCCTGGCTTCAATAATTCCTCATTTGTTTGCACATGCAGTTGTATAGAAGAGGCAGCAATGTGTGTTTTTAGCATGTTCACAGAGCTCAATGCCCCCTTCTCGGGGTCTCATTCGAATGCTGTAGCACTGTCCCCAAGTGGACTAACCAGCCCCATAGACTACGGGTGTCTGACTTGAGGCCAGATTTCAACAAACCATTGTACCTGCCCCAGTGGGTTTATATGATACATGAAACTTCCACTTTATTCCTAATTGCTGCACCTATTCTTGTAACGCAGAACCAGTAAACTGTGTGCCTTGGTTACTATCAATTACCTGCTACAGGCCGTAGGCTGCAAAGACACTCTAGGTCACTTTTGGTCATATTCTGACCTGCACTGATGTTCAGGAAAAGCAACTAACAGGCCAATAGCTGTGTCCACATGAGTCATGGCTTACCAATATCCTTCTGAGATGGGCAGAGGCCCAATATAAGTCTATCTGCCACCTGACTATGGATATAGGCCCCCTTACTATTGCCCCATGTTGCTGCAGGACTTGGTGTGAGTCCCTCTTAGAGCACACAAGGCACTCCTTCCAGGCTCTGCTGACTTCTTCACAGGTCAATGGCAGCCCCACCAATGGGCTACAGCCCACATTGTCTTTTGCCCTGAGTGCAACAAATGCTGATATAACCACAGGGCTACATCAAAGGCAGGTTTTCCTTCTAGCCAGCACACCTGGGCCAATGTGTCTGCTTCATCATTCTCTGGGGATGCCAAAGGCAAATGGCCAGTCACATGATATACAGTGACTGTTTTAGTCTGACCAGAGGCCCATAGGTCTTGCCACAACTCTTGCCCCCAAAGGGACTGGGGAACAACCATCCAGTTGGCATGGTACCATATCGGTAGCCATAGGGTCAAGCCCCAACAGACAGCTCAGCTGTCAGTGAAGACAACTATAGGGGAGGGCTCCTGAGTGATAACATGCTATAGAGCCCGCAACTTAGCCCATGACTGCTCTTCCCCTCCCGATGCACCATCCACATTGTCTCAGTCTTAGGATGGAAAGCCACAGCCTTCCATTTCAGGGGTTGCCCACAACTGGAGCTGTCTGTATGCCAAGCATCTTCAGGTATAGGGGCTTTTCCCACCTGGTAAGGATACTTGGCTACCAATGGCTCAAAGCAAGTTCTTCCTGTTTTCCACTAATGTATGTCACTGACCCCAATAACCATTGGAGTTCTTCACTTAAGGGTCTAGTGAAGAGGGCACTATGCTGCTGTAAATATGCATCCTATTTGGCCAGTGAAGGTGTCTATGGATATGCTCTGTGGCCTTTGGGTCGAGTCTCACACTCACCTTGAATGGGTTAAGTTGTAATTATCTTGATAGAGCTGTTCCAGTGATGATGCTCTGTAGACGGTGAGACATGGCACACAGCAGCCAGTTGCTTACACCCATAGTCATCTTTCACAGTGGCTTGGGGATGGGGGGGAGCATGGAGAGCTCCACAACTTGGGGAGGGGCCTGCTTCTCTCCCTTAGGAACCTGAGGTAGTGGCCTCTTTATTTCCTTTACTACAAATGGGCAGGCTATGAACAAGGGAGGGGCTGGTGCCTCAGGCAGTGGCCTCAGCAGCCCTTCTATTCTTGGCTCCACCATCTCATCCTGCCCTGGCTGCTGCTCCCCCAATGTCTCATCTTACCATCTCTGGGGTTGAAGGCACCATCCCTTTTTTCACCTCCCCATGGCCTCTTGCAGCTCACATTTTCCTGCTGCACCCTGCCATGCCACTAGTATGTTTTTCAGTAACACAATCTCAGTTCTTAATATCTTTCACTACTTTTTCAGAGCATTCCACAACTCATCTCCCTGTTCTTCCTATTGATGCTGAAGTGCATCTCTTTCCTTGGTAACCCTTTCCAACACTGTGATAAACAGCCAACCACTTTTCCTGCCACCCTGTGGTCACTCAGTTCCCCTAATGAGTGCCTGATTTTGCAGAGGCCCAACTCCACTGCCTCCAGTGTCCCCACACCTTCCCAATTCTGGGGAGGGCCTCACTTCTCTAGGAGGCACTTGACCCAACACTATATCCTCACTGAGGAATCCCTGGGTGGAACCCTTGTTGAATACCAACTACACATAGGTGTGTCCTTCCTTAGGTGTTTCCCCATCACCCACAGTGGATGTCTGAGGGTATCTCCCCACCCTCTATAGGAGCATCCGACCCAAATATCACACCCATGGAGACAGATTTTAGATTCACCAGATCCTGCCCTCTCATGGCAGGTGTTTCTGGCCAGGGTGTGTCCCCTAAGAAACTGAGGAAACCAAAATAAGTCAAAGGGAAGGGTAGGTTGGGTTGGGAGAAGACTTTTATTTCTTACAGTCACTACCAGGCTTGGTATGCTCTGTCTTCTCCAGATGAGGCTCACACACTGCAGCCATGGTATGTTCTCTACTTCCAACCTGCCCCTTCCAGGAGGAACTCCATAGGCAGGTCCTTTGTGACTGGCAGATGCCAGACCAATTACTTACCAGGAATGGAAGGCAGGAGAGAATTACTATTTTCTCTCCACCCCTTTTCCCAGATTGATGGGAGGCTCTGCAGTGGTAAATACCTTTTGATATGTAAATGGACTAACACCAGGAGGAAGATTCTGGAAATTCTGCCATTTACCCTACAGTTACAGATGAAAACATCCTGTAGGAGCACAGAAATAAACTGAATCATTCTTTTTAGTATCTGATACAACCTATCATATTTTCAAGGCCACCCATTCCATCCTAGTTGAGTGTGAGAGTAACAGGTCACAAATACAATATGATCTGGGGACAGGAAATGAGACAGTGCTGAGCACACATAGGCAAGGCCTCTTTAGGCTCAGGGGATACATGTGGACAGATATAGGAGTGGAACTACCAGTTAGTTTTCTCTTAAAATAGACTGTACCTAGTTCTGTAATCAAAAGTGTAGTGACACGGCAAATCTTTCATGTGTTGCATGGGGGAATGAGCTATTCTCACTAGATACATGAGGGTAGAGGCAAAATTTGTGGAATACCAGCGTATTTAAGAACTGCAGAGAAACTCGTGCCTAGATGTACTAAAGGATCACTGTGCCCTGCCATGAAAAGGGCTTTCAGAAGGAATATCCAATAATCAGATGGGTAGTGGATGCCAGACTTTGGGTGATATGGAATAGGGCACAGTCATTCCACCCTGTAGAAAAAGAAAGAGCAACAGACATAATTAGCAAATACATGTCATTTTTAGGATTTATTCTGCTTAGAGATATTTTAGGTCTTTTAAAGGATGGCTCATCTATGTATCTTCTACCTTTAGGGAACTTTTTATTGTGGTTTGATATATCTCCCATTGTACTCCTCCCAATTTTAGAGAGGTGTGGGTAGTCAGGAGCACATCATAGCATCCCTTCCATTTTTCCTCCAACTGTTGTTAAGGTGCTTGTTCTTTCCAAGCTTTTAGTAGGACATAATATCCAGGTCAGAATGGATGTAAAGAGACATCAAGAGAAAGAAGCAACCTGGAGGAAGCAAACTTATGAACAGTAGTTAATATTTGACTTATTTGCTGAATGTATTCCTTTATCCTACTTTCTTCTAATATTGACAAAGTAGAAAACTTACCTTACAGTTTCAGGAAGGGTCTTCCATATATTATTCCACGGGGTTGGTTTAAGCCTGTTTGTAGGTGTGACACAGAAAAATAGACATGAGCAGGTGGCAGGAGATTAAGGCTGGTAAAGGCCACTGAAGGGGACTCAAAGAATTAACCATATAAAACTTGAGAACCATAAAGGAAACACAGTTAATGATTTAATTAATTGAAGTCCCAAAGGCCAGGAGCTATTTGGAATGTCCAGATATTCCCCAGATAAAGAAAAGTATCCGAGTGCAGCCCATGTCTTCATTTTATCAGTTAGATCATGTCATTGTAAAATCTACTTAGCCTGCAAAAAGGCCCAGCTTGTTCTTTAACCTTTACCTATATACTGTTTTTTCCCCTTCTTCTGGCCCCTTAATTGAGCAACTTTTTACATCATGCCTTATGCTGACCGTTACCCAAATGCACCGTACCCTAATTCTTTAAGCATGCCTCCTCTCTGAGGTTGCCCACACTCACCTTTCTTTGAGAGTGTCACTCTCTTTGTCTACTCCAGATAAATAGGGAAGGACTGCTTAGATGCTGCAAGTTCTGGGGCTTGCACATTCCCATCACCTGGGTGACCCAGATGTAACTGTGGCTGTACAATCATGCTCCTTGTTAACTTGCCTGAAAACCTCCTTTCTTTACCTTTGGGAAATTCTCATAACATAATCTCACTCCATCCAGTGCTCCATGGTTCCCCAAAATCTTGGGTGGGGGTAGGTACTCAGTTCCCACAATGTGCAGATTCAAGCAGACACCAGATGCCAGGTGACCCTGACTTTAGGAGTTGGCAAGGGATTAAGCCCTATGCTAAGTAGGAGTTCAATGAGATTCCTTTTACTCCCTCTGTTTTTCCTTCCTCTCTGCTGTATTCATGTAAACTTGCTTTTGTCTTCCTTGACTCTGGCACTTTCCTCCCTTGGAGTATATTCAAATAAAACCCTAACTCTGCTTCACTGTTGTGTCCCTGCCTTTCACCTCTTTGTTGCAGCAGGGGCAAGAACCCAGGAGAACAAATCAACCCCCAACATAGGGGTCACCCTAATTCTGAGTAGGGCAAGCAACAATACCTTGTCTTATTTTAGTCTAGTTTCTTGGCACAATTTAGCATAGTTTTTTTAAAAGTATGATTTATCTTTTCTGTTTTTCCCATCAATTGTGACCTGCATGAAGCATGTAGTTTCCATTTTATTTGTAAAACTTTACTTACCTTCTGAGCTACTTTTAGATAAAGACAGTCCATTATCACTCTGTAAGGACAACAGGAATCGATATCTAGGAATTATTTCCTTGAGGAAGGTTGGCACCACCACATTGACTTCCTCTGTAATTGCAGGAAAAGCTTCTACTTACACCCAAAATGTGTCAACCAAAATGTGTAGATATCTGAAGTTCCCTGTAGTCTTAGCCATGTTGGTGAAGTCAGTTTGCAAATATTCCAAAGGACCGTTTTCCATATATTGTACTCCCCTTTCCAATGAGGGTTTCTCAGCTTAAAGGAGTATTGTGAGCACATAACTGACAACTCTGAGCAAATTGCTGTACAGTAAATAAAGCTCTCTCAAATACGGGGTTACTAAGTTCATCAAATCATTTCATACATGGTGAGTAATGTCATACAATCATCTCATGGGTTTGACCAGGGCTTCTGGTAGCAATGTTAGTCTGTGAGAGCTCAACTTCCATGTGGAATTTTCATCCCACTGATCAGAGAACCACTCTTTGGCCCTCTTTTCATCTTCTTCTGCATAATGAGGTTGGAATCTGTCCAAATCTAATTGAGGTAGCAGATCTCTTAAAAAGAAGTTCCCTTTGGCTGCTTTCTCTGCAGCTTTATCAGCTGCCTGGTTTCCTCAGTCCATATAGCTCCAAATTTGGTGCCCTGGACAACACATTATGGCCACCTCTTCAGGTTCAGTCACTGCCTGAAACAAGACTAATATTTCAACTGCATATTTTATTTCCTTATTTCCTGATGTTGTCAACCTCCTGTCTTTCCAAATTGCTCCACGGGCATGCACAGTCATCAACACATATTTAGAGTCTGTATAAATGTTTACCTTCATTCCACTGGACAACTGGAGGGCTCTAATCAGTGTAATCAATTCTGCCTTTTGTTCTGATGTACCAGATGGCATGCTGCGACCTCTTTCACCTGCTCTGCAGTGACCACTGCATATCCACCTTTCAGGGTCCATCTCCCAGGAAGCTGTTTCCATGGGTAAACAGGTCTCCAGCTGGCTTGGGCAAGGGAAGTTCAGTGAGATACATACAGCTGGAAAAGACAGTCTCTAAAATTTCCAAACAATTATGCTGTAATTGTTCCTGTTCTTGGGCAGGCAACACAGTAGCAGAGTTTAGAGTAGACACAATCTTTAATTTCACATTGGGGTTGTCAAGAAGGATGGCCTAATATTTCCCTAGCTGCCCTGCTGTCAGCCAGAAGCCTCCTTTTTGTTTCAACAAATTCAGGATCTGATGTGGACCCTGGACTACAATGGGCTGAATCAAAGTGAACTTTTCTGCTCCCTGCAGTAAGTCACAGGCAGTAGCTACTGCTCATAGACAGGGAAGCCATCCTCTCACAGTTCGCTCCAGTTGTTTGGACAAATATGCCACCAGTCGTGGCACATCCCCCTATGCTTGTGTCAGTACTTCTTTCCAGTTCATGTACATAGAGCTTAAATTCTTTTTTAAGATGAGGTAGGCCCAAATTAGGGGCCATCATTAGTTTTTATTTAGGGTTTTAAATGCATTTTGACATTGTGTTATCCAAACCATAGACTCCACATCGGAGCCTTTTAAAGCTTCATATAGTGGTTTTGCAATACATCCAAAATTAAGGATCCAGATATGACAAAAACTGGCCATCCCAAGGAATTCCCTCAGCTGCCATATTTTCCCGGGGACTTTTAGATTTAATATGGCTTGTTTCTGATCTACCATAAGGCTTTGAGTCCTTTTGCTTAATTGGAAGCCCAAGTAAGTCACTTGCTGTTTACACCTTTGAGCCCTGTGAGGTGACACCTTATACCCACATATAACCAAATGATTTAAAACTGAAATAGCATAACCAAAAAATATTCAAAGTCTGGGCTTGCTATAAACAGATCATCAGCACTTCCTAAAAGGATGCTCTAATCCAATTGTGAGATTTTCAAGTTTTTGCTAAGATTTCACTGAATATAGAGGGACAGTTCTTAAATCCCTGTGGCAGTACAGTTCAACGGTATTGAGTAGTAACTTTAGTCTCAGGATCTTGCCCTTCAAAGTCAAATGATATTTAAACCTCCTTCAAAGACTGCATCCTTTAATTCCAACACCGAGAACCACCTGTAATCCCCCAGGACTGTATCAGGAAGGTATCTGGGTTCAGTACAGTGGGATGTATATTTTGTACAATATCACTAATGACCCTCAAGTCTTGTACAAACCTATATTCATTAATATAAGGGTTTTTTACAGGAAGAATTGGAGTGTTGTAAGGAGACAGGCATGGCTGAATCAGATGAGTCTAAAAAATTTGGCCAAGATATGTTAAATTCCCTCCAAAGCCTCCTTCTTTAGAGGCCATTCCTTTTTGGGGGGACATCCAGCTCCTTCTTTTAAATGTATCCCTATAGATATTGGGTTTAAAGCTCACCTAGGGGTCCTATCTAGCCCACACAGTTTTACTCACGCTCTCCTAGATCTCATAGACAAGGGAGCCATCTTTTCAGTTTCCAATCCAAAATTAGCCTTGTTCAACAGAGAGTCAGCAACCGCAGCAGAGGTGACTGGGCAGCCTTGAAGGAGATCATTACTACAAACTCTGGAGTGTCAACTGAGAAAACAACAGTTTAGGCACAGCTTTCTGTATATGCCTGATTGTCGCATACCTCCCTTAGGACAAGACTTGCTTTGTAACTTAAATGCCCCTCAAATTTTGTCACCCAAAGAAAAAGAGCTCTATCTACAGGTCCCTCCTGTACATGCCCTGTACCTTCAGTTTTCAGTCACTACAGAAGAACAGAAGAATTAAGATCTTTTTCTCCTCTGAAGTTCTTTCATTAACTCTATTATTTTTATTTTTGCTTCTCACTCTACTGCTCACCAACAATGGAACTGAAGACTTTCTTGCTTTGATTGGTTAACATAATTTATCTGCCAAGTATGATATTAAGAGTTAGCGCCTTCCCTGACTACATTATAAAAATATCATTATGCCCAATTTAAATCATGTGAACAAAAAAAGCCAATAATATTGTGCAGGTTCTTAGTAAAGGCTATTCAAAATTTGCAAGTCTTGATAGAATTTCAAATATGTATAGAGAAAACACAAGTTTTTATTCTGTTTTGTTTTTTCATATCAGTCTATCATATTGGCTATTCCATGGCCACTGGTTTTATATTCAGAATAATAGATCAATGATTGCATGGATGTGGGAAATCATATTAATTAATCACTTACAATTGCTTCTTACCTGCACGAGTTCCCATACCTGTGACTCTTGATGCATAAAGGAATACAGTATATTACAGTTATGCTAGAAAAACAGTACATTATGGTTATACTTTCTTTCATGACGTGACTGTACTTATATTGCTTCCTCTAAGCAGAAGTAGATCATCAATCACTATGTAATGTGGTTTTTCCCGGACCTCTGTTAATTATTATGTAGTATGATTTTCCCTGGATGTCTACTGTGTTTTCTGAGCAATAAATGTGAGAGGTGCTCTCTCAGCATCACTCTTGAGCTGTGACACCTTGAGACCCCTGGCTGGTACTTTCAGGTCTTCAAAATCTCATCGTGTTGCCTCTCTTCCCTGCGGGTCAGTGGCCGGGAGGAGCCAACAATGGAAACTACAGATAGTTTTAAAAGAAGACACAAATACAGCCACTTCCAAGTTATAAAGAATGTTTGACAAATGAGCTCAGCATTTCCTGCAGATGTGACATAAGTGTAAGAAGATAGTAAATCAAAAGGTTAAAATTTCAATTTTCCTTTATTGAATCTTCTTGATGGCATTCATTCATATTAATAAATACATTGATTTGTTTGTATAAAAGAGTACGATAAAGTCAAAATCTTTGAAAGTGTTTATTTAACTGGTTTCATAGGGAGTAACTGGAGAGAATCAGCATGGGGCAACAGAGGTACTGAGAATAGTTACTCCTTTGGTCAATAATGCCTTTTTTTTGCAGAGGGATTAACATACATGAGTATTCAGAAAATGAAGAAAAATAGTTGGGCTGCACAATTATAGGAAATTATTTTATCTCTGGTGTTAATTGCCCCCAGACATCAGGAATATGTACAACTGTAAATGAAGGTTCAGAAAGAGAAGTTCTAGATAAGAAATTCCTCAGCAACTAAAATTGACACCTGCCTGTGTATTTAAATGCTCTTTTAGTTTTTCAGTTTTGTTTTTTAGTTGTGTTTCTATAATCCTTTACATAAATGTTTTTCACATCCATTTTTATAGATGCATTCTAGTCTTGGTTTTGTCAATATTAGAAAAGATAATTTGTCACAAGGTATGTGGGGATTTCACTTATTTATTATTATTATTCATTATGCTTACATATTAGTCATATAAATTCTCTGGAATATATTGAATAATTATAATGAAAAAAATTAAATTCATTTCCTAAAGAGCCAGAGAAAAATATTTTAAAATATCACCTTAAGACAACTCATGGGTGTGGAGTTGTGGGTAATTATTTTGTCCATAATATTTTTTCTACATTTCCAAACTGTGCATATGTTTCACTGACAATAAGAAGAAAGTAGTATTTTGAGAATATTGAAAATGTGTCAACATCTTTATTCTCAATTTTTCACTAATCTTGGTACCTAATTTACTTCTTAAGTTAAATAAATTATAAACATGATGAATTCTTTAGAATAAAATTAATTGTCTGCAACATTATTATGAATGTATACCTAATATATCATCAAATTTGACAATTAATGATTTGTGGTCAATATTTCTTTAAATATATGAACAATGAAGACGCTACTCACAATATTAATTTATAGAAAATTCCAGAGATTGATAATTTTATTTCAAATATTAAAAATCTCTAAAAATTAAAGACTTAAAATAGCAACAACCACTTCCTTACACTTAACAAATGCAATATTTTCTTTATATTGCAAATATTTGGACATGTAGGTGGTAAATTCCCAGCTGTTTCATAAACATAGGGGATTTAAAAATTTTTTAAATATGGTTTCAGTTAGAATCTCATTAATGTCCATACATTATGATTGGTTAATCATTTGGTTTACTTTTTAGTTTTCCTATATGTCTTTTTCTTTTCTCATTGAATTTGTCAAAATAGACTTTAAACATTTATTTTCATGTACATACAATATACCAAATCTTATGGAGTATAGCATAAGCAGTAATAAGGAGAAAGTTCAGAGTGATAAGTACATACATTTGAAAAGAAGAAGTATCTCAAAAAACCCCACTAATTTTGCACCTCAAAGAGATAGAAAAAGAACAAACCAAGCCCAGAGTTAGAAGACAGAAAGAAACAGCAGAAGTTAGAGCAGAAATAAATGAAATAGAAAATAGAAAAATGATAGAAAAAACTAACAAAATTATGGTTTGTTTTTTGTTGAGATAAACAACTGACTAAGCCTTACTAAACCAAGAAAAAAACAGACATGACTCAATAAATAAAATCAGAAATAAACAGCCATTATAACAGATGCAACAGAAATTGTAAAATGACTCAAAAGAAACTACTATGAAAAATTATAAACCAACAAACTGGATGTCCAAGAAGAAATTAATTAATTCCTATAAATATACAATCTACCAAAACTAAATCATGAAGAATTAAAAAGCATGAACAGCACCATTCTAACTAGTACTGATATTTATACAATAATAAAAAGATCTTCCAACAAAGGAATTCTCAGGACCAGATGGCTTCACTGGTGAATTCTACCAAACCTTTAAGAAAGAAATGACTCTAATTTTCTCAAGTCTTTCCTTATCATTAAAGAGGACAGACACTTCCAAACTCATTTTATGGGGCCTTCATTATCCTGATATCAAAGTCAGACAAAGATAACATAAGGAAATAAAACTACCAGCCCAAATCTCTGATGAATACAGATATAAACATGTCTACAAACTCAACAATATACTAAAAGAGTCATATACAATGACCAAGTGTGATTTATCTCTGGGATATGAGGGCTGTTGAAAATCATATGAAATCCATGTGAGACACTACATTAACAAAATAAAGGATAAAAATCACATTATCTCATGAAGAAAAAGCATGTAGGAAAGTTCAACAAATGTTTATGATAAAAGCTCTCACCAAACTAGCAATAGAAGAAAATTACCTCCATATAATAAAGAATATATATGAGAAACCACAGCTAACATTATACTTAATGGTGAAAAACTGAAACTCTTTCTTCTCAGATTAGGAACAAGCAGGGATTATTCTCTCACTTGCATTCAACATATTATTGAAAGTCCTAGCCAGAATAATCAGGCAAATAAATAAATGGCATGCCTATTTGAAGATGACATGATCTTATATATGGAAAACCCTAAAATACCCTTAAGAAAAATTTGAGAGCTAATAAATGACTTTAGTAAATTTGCAGGATAAAAAAATCAAATTAAAAAATCAGTTGCATTTCTATACATTATTGACAAACAATCTGAAAACAAAATTAAAAATGTCAATTACAAAGGCACCAAGAAGAAAACAATACTGAAAAGTAATCTTCACTAAGGATCTAAACGACTTATACATTGAAAAATACATAACTTTGATCAACTAAATTAAAGATGACACAAACAAAAAGAAAGCCATCTAGAATTCACGGTTTGGAAACATATTATTGCCCATGCTTCCCAATGAGATCTATAGATTCAGTGTAATCTCTGTCAAAATACCAAAGGCATTTTTTAACAAAAATAGAAAAAACATCCTAAAATTCATATGTAACCACAAAAGGCCATGAATAAATAAATTAATTTGGAAAAAAAGAACAAAGCTGGCTTCCTGTTTTCAAAATATATTACAAAGCTACAGTAATTCAGAACACTATGGTACTGGCATAAAGATAAAGGAATAGACTGATGGTGCCCATAATAACCTCATGTATATATGGTCAACTGATCCTTGACAAGGGTACCAATAACACATAATATCAAGGGTGCCAAGACATCAACAAATGGTGTGGGAAAACTCGATATCCACATGAAAAAGAATGATATTGTACTCGTACTCCATGCACAGAAATGAACACAAAATGGATTAAAGATTTAAATGTAAGACATAAAGCTTTACAACTCCTTTGAAGAAAACATAGGGGAAAAGCCTCCTGACATTGAACTTTGCAAAGATTTAACTGACACGACACACAAAAACATAAGCAATAAAACTAAAAATAGAAAAGCAGAGCTACATCACACTAAAAATCTCTTTCTCAGCAAAAGAAACAATCAACAATCAACAGAGTGAGAAGAAAATCTATAGAGGGAAGAAAATATTTACAAAGTGTATTTGCTAAGGGTTAATGTTCAAAATATACAAAGAACTCCTACACTCAATGGCAAACAAGTAGAAAGCCTGGTAACCAAATTAATAAATTGACTAAAGACTTGAGTGGACATTTTTTTCAAAGACATACAAATATAAGGAAATAAATGTCCAATAGGTATATGATAGATTCTCGATGTCACTAATCATCAGGGAAATTCAAATCCAAGCCACAATGATACATCACCTAACACCTGTTAGGATGGCTATTATCAAGGAAACAAAAGACACTAAGTGCTGGCAAGGATGTGGAGATCTTAAAATCCTTGTACATTGTGGGTAAGAATGCAGAGCTGTGTAGTTTCTGTGAAGAATAATGTGAAGATTCTTCGAAAAGTAAAAATAGCACCAACACATTATCTATCAATCCTATTTCCAAGTATGTATTTAGAATGACTGACAGCAGTATCCCAGAGAGGCATTAATACTCCCATATTCCCAGAAGCAGTGTTCACAAGTGTCAAGATACAGAAGCAACCTAAATGTCCATGGAAGGATGAATGAATACAGAAAATGTGGTAAATTCATACAAAAGGATATTATTCAGCCTTAAAAAAGAAGTAAATCCTGTCATACATGACAACATTAATGAACCTTTACACTAAATAAACTGGCATTCACAATAGGATAAAAACTGTATGAATTCACTTGCATGAAATATCTAAAACACTGAAACACAGAATCACATAGTGGAATGGCCATTGCCAGGGGATAGAGGAGGAGGAAAAGATTGGGGAGATCTAATGATTTTTTCCTAGAGAAACTGTAAGATGGTGAAGGGAATTCATTTCAAACACAAATCAAAATCACAAAATTGTATTTCCTGTATAAAGTAAAATTTGATACCAATATTTATGGTGTCTCCTCCATTCCTGGTGATAAATTTTTTTCTCTAAACAAAGCTCAAAATACAATTTTACTTTTTAAAATATTTTTTAAGAAGTTGCAAATAACAAGGTTCACAAAATGAATGTCTGAAAGACATAAAAATTATTTAAATTAAATGAGAATTTTATTAAACAAATGTGCTGTGAACTGTTAGAAAATAAGTAAATGAATGAACAATATGAAAAGGACACTGTGATTTGAAAACGCTACTGAAATTTCAGGATTGTGTTTTTTAAGTTGCTCTGCAATGTGTCCCTAATTCATTGCACCACATCATTTCAACTGCTTGTGAAAAATAGTCTTCCATGCCATGTCCATGAATTCTCTCTTGATGTGCTGATGATTTCTTAGGCTATAAATGAAGGGGTCCATGCTGATGGGGGCTACCAAGGAATTTCCACAACAACTCTCTTGCTCAGAGACTGTCTTTTGCTTATTGTTTAATATATATAAATATGCAGCTGACATTAGAGATGGAGATGACAATAATATGGGATGAACACTTGGAAAACACCTCTGTCCTCTGACTAGCACAAGAAATCCTCAAAACTGTTCTGATGATATACATGTAGGACAGAATTATCAATGTCAAAGTGAATATGAGAGTAAACAAAGCACAGGAAAACCTCATTATCTCTAGGAATTTTGTGTCTGAACAAGAAAGTTGCAGAAGGGGAAAATAATCACAGATAAATCGTCAAAAATATTAGATTTACATGAGCTGAGTACAGTAACAATGTTCAAAAGAGACATGAGTGTAGAGAATATGATTAAGAATGAAAGTAGCCATGAAGAGAAAACAAGGAGTGTGCAGAGTCTACGGTTCATGATGGTCATGTAATGCAGGGGTTTGTAGATGGCAATATAATGGTCATAGGACATGGCAGCCAGAAGGTAAAATTCAGTGATTCTCAAGAAAAGAAAAAGAAAAAAGTTGAGTAATGCAATCATTAAATCTAATGACAGTTGTGAATGAAGCTTCTAATAATGAGAAATTTCTGAGAAAGGAGTACGTGGGTTTGTGGAGGTGGGAACCCATGTGGGTGAGGAGATAATGGTCACTTTCCCAACATCCCAAGTGATGTTCATGTAGGTCATAAGCCGGAAAACAAAGGTCACCACCTGAAGCTTGGGGTGTTCGGAAGAATTCACCTGGTTGTGTATCTAGGATAGCTGCTCTCTGTTTTGGAAGGTTATTAAACATTAATTGAATTATTAACAGATATAGTTCAATGCATATTATTTTCTCTTGTGTGAGTTTTGACAAAATAGGGACTCATATAAGTTGTTAAATTTGTGGTCATAGAATCATTCATAATTAATTATTATTTTAATGTTTATGTCCTATGTTAGAAACAGATTATTGGTTATAGATATTTCTTTTTTTCTAATAGATGCAGTCAAAGCTATAAATTTCCCTCAAGGCACTGCTTTCACTGTATCCCACAAATTTTAATAAGTTGTTTCATTTCACTCATTTCAAAAATTTAAAATTTCTCCTGAGGTTTATTTTTTGATGTCTTATTTAAATCTCCACATAATTTAGGATTTTTCAGTTTATATTAATTGATTTCTAGTTTAATAACATTGTGGTCTGAGAAGACATTGAAAGATTTATATTTTTCAAAAACAGTTAAATGTATTTTATGGCCCAGAATATGTTCTAGGTTGGTGATCTTGAGGAGAATATAGGTATAGGTATTGTTGGTTGATGTATTCTATAGATGCCTCATTTGATGTTTATTGTTAAATTCATCCATGTCCTCTCTGATTTTATTACTGTTGGATTTATCCATTTTGGACATTTTCAACTATGATAGTATATTCATTTTTTCTCTTTGCAATTCTGTTATTTTTTCCTCACATTATTTGGCACTCTGTTGGTAGACACATACATTTTAAGGATTCCATTGATATGCTTGCTAATGTTGAATGGACAAAACAAACCCCACTTTGTCATGGTATACTATCCTTTTTACATACTATTGGATTGAATTGTTTAATATTCTTTTAGAGTTTCTGTATCTGTTATTCATAAGGTATGTTTTATAAAGTTATATTTTCTTTTAATGTGTTGCCTATTTTCTGCATTATGATAGTGATGGCTTAAGAATGAATTGAGAAGTATTCCCTCCTTTTCCCTTTTTTGGAAGAATTTGTATATACACAGTAGTTTTTTTAAAATGGGTAAAATTCACAAGTGAAGCACTCTAGATCTCTTTTTTTCTATGGGAACATTTCTAACTAAATATTGTTTACTTTATCAGTTATATTCAACTTATAAATTTATTCTGGATATTTTGGAAGTTAAGGATTTTATTTCATATAAATTTACTAGTCATAGACTTTTTAATAATATTTCATTTTTTTAATGTCCATTATCCTGATGTCACCTGTCCGTCAATAATTTTTGCCTTGTCATTTTCCCCAATAATTCTAACTAGTGAGATCTTAATTATATTTATCTTCTAAAGATTGCATTTTTTATTTAATGGGTTTGCTATTTTCTGTTTTATGTCTCATAGAGGTCTTCTCTCATGATCCAGTGGATAATGCAACTCCTGCTGAAACAATTTGATATCTAGATACCATCAAATGAACTTTGATCTGTACCTCAACTACAGTAAGAGAATAATCTAGTAATCCAGTTACCATGAGCACAGTACATGTTGGTACAAGTTAGGAGCATGTTTTACCATGCAGAATGATAAGGTGATGAAGTGGTTTCTATATCACAACACTGTAGTCATAGGACATAAGAACATAAGAGGCTCCCAAAACACATGAAAAAAAATTGTACCAATGATTTAGGCAATTGTTTAGTCTTCAGTCATTGAGGTTATCAGGAATTTAGGAATACAGACCAATGTGAATGGGATTGTTAAGAAGATGAAATTTTGGAGGAAGAAATGCATGAAAATTTTTAGACAGAGTCTCAGCAGGCTAAGGAGGATACGTTCTCCATTATGTTCAACATTGCATTTGAGAAATAGAGACTGGAAAATAACAATTTGCAACAAAAATTCATTTTTCAGTCCAAGCAAATGAACCCTATCTCCACTGATTGGTTCTTATGTCCCTTTTATGAATTTTATAACTACACAATAAAATGATTAAAATAGTAATAACAATTTTTTTTCAGTTTTTAAAATGTTGGCAACCAAAGTAAGACACATTTGTAGAATTCTATCCATGAGTACTTTTTTCCTGCTTAAAATATTATATGATAGTGAAAGTCATGTGACAGATCAGTTTAGAAATAATATCCTGACAGATATTCTCTCTTAATGAACTTGAATAGTTTCTATTTGCCAAAATGCAATTTTCTTGATTGTTTTCACTCTGACTTCTTACTCTATGAATACTTCATTTAAGTTCAAATGTAATTCAAATCAATTACACTTTCTAATGATAGCAAAGAAAAATTATTGAAGTATATTCTTAATGTCAGTGTCACCTATAACGCAGGTTCCAAAAGCTTCCCCTCCAGAACAGACATTTAAATCCATATTATATCTACCAATTTATATTTTTCACATTTCATTTTCATCTAGTTTCTGGATTTAATTTATAACTTCTAGATATCATTGTA
Organism: Smutsia gigantea; assembly: GCA_032199065.1. Lineage (NCBI taxonomy): Eukaryota > Metazoa > Chordata > Mammalia > Pholidota > Manidae > Smutsia > Smutsia gigantea. The sequence goes on from JAVSCE010017368.1 coordinate 79,881, forward strand.
TATTTTTACTCAATGCAGTAAAACATCATTTGTTCATTTTTTTTTCATTATCTTAATTTTTGCTACTTTTATCAAGCTATTTATTTGTCGTTTGATATTCAGTCTAAGAAACAGGTTGATGATTTCCTACATCTATATGATGTATGGAAAGAAACATAAATGTAGGAAAGTGAAATAAAGGATCAATCAAAAGTGCTTTCCTTAACTTCATCCTCCTTAGTGATACATAAAGGGATATGTATCATTTCTAATTTATAATGCCTTGAATCATTTGTTGTACAAACCATAAGAAGTTGATCTGCATAACTGGGTGTTTTTTCAAAACCAGGATTAGGTATTTGCTGTAGTTATTATGCTGGTCCATTCCTCATGAGGCAATTGTCTTCCAGTTTCTTATGATGCTTGCCATATTATTTTTGCAAACATCTTCATTACTTTCAAGTCTTTCAGTTCTGAATTTTCTTTACAAATATTTCTTTCACCATTTAAAAATTGGGCAGATTTACACATACAGATGTTTTTTTAGTTTCATGACGTACATTGAGGTCTTTGATCCATTTCGAGTTTACTTTTGTGTTTGGGGATAGACAACAATCCAGTTTCATTCTCTTGAATGTAGCTGTCCAGTTTTGCCAACACCAGTTGTTGAAGAGGCTATTTCCCCATTGTATGACCATAGCTCCTTTATCGTATATTAATTGACCATATGTGCTTGGGTTTATATCTGGACTCTCTAGTGTGTTCCATTTGTCTATGGGTCTGTTCTTCTGCCGGTACCAAATTGTCTTGATTACTGTGGCCTTGCAGTAGAGCTTGAAGTCAGGGAGCATAATGCCCCCAGCTTTATTCTTCCTTCTCAGGATTGCTTTGGCTCTTTGGGGACTTTTGTGGTTCCATATGAATTTTAGAATTATTTTCTCTAGCTGGTTGAGGAATGCTGTTGGTATTTTCATAGGGCTTGCATTGAATCTGTACGTTGCCTTAGGCAGGATGTCCATTTTCACAATATTAATTCTTCTTATCCATGAGCACGGGATGTTTCCATTTATTGGTATCTTCTTTAATTTCCCTCATGGGTCTCTTGTAGTTTTCAGTGTATAGGTCTCTCACTTCCGTCTTTAGGTTTATTCCTAGATATTTTATTCTTTTTGGTGCAATTGTGAATGGAATTGTTTTTCTGATTTCTCTACGTGTTAGTTCATCATTAGTGTATAGGAGTGCAACAGATTTCTGGATATACTAGTTTTGCAGTGGATTCTTTAGGGTTTTTTATGTACAATGTCATGTCATCTGCCAACAGGGACAGTTTAACTTGTTCTTTACCAATCTGGATGCCTTTTATTTCTTTGTGTTTTCTGGTTGCCATGGCTCGGACCTCAGGAACTATGTTGAATAAAAGTGGAGAGAGTGAGTATCCTTGTCTTGTTCCCATTCTTAAAGGAAAAGCTTTCACCTTCTTGCTGTTAAGTATGATGTTGGCTGTGGGTTTGTCATATATGGCCTGTATTATGTTGAGGTACTTGCCTTCTATATCCATCTTGTTCAGAGTTTTTATCATGAATGGATGTTGAATTTTGACGAATGCTTTTTCAGCATCTATAGAGATGATCATGTGGTTTTTGTCCTTCTTTTTGTTGATGGGATGGATGATGTTGATGGATTTTTGAATGTTGTACCATCTTTGCATCTATGGAATAAATCCTAGTTGGTCGTGATGGATGATCTGTTTGATGTATTTTTGAATTCGGTTTGCTAATATTTTGTTGTCTATCTTTGCATCAATGTTCGTCAGGGATGTTTGTCTGTAATTTTCTTTTTCTTGTGGTGCCTTTGCCTGGTTCTTGTTATTAGGGTGATGCTGGCCTCATAGAATGAGTTTGGAAGTATTCCTTCCTTTTCTACTTTTTGGAAAACTTTAAGAAGTATAGGTATTAGTTCTTAACTAAATGTTTGATAAAATGCAGCTGTGAAGCAATGTGGTCCAGGTGTTTTCTTCTTAGCTGGTTTTTTGATTACCAGTTCAATTTTGTTGCTAGTAATTGGTCTGTTCAGATCTTCTGTTTGTTTCTGGGTCAGCCTTGGAAGGTTGTATTTTTCTAGAAAGTTGTCCATTTCTTCTAGGTTATCCAGTTTATTAGCACATAATTTTTCATAGTATTCTATAATAATTATTTGTATCTCTGTGCTGTCCATAGTGATTTTTTCTTTCTCATTTTTGATTCTGTTTATGCATGTAGACTCCCTTTTCTTCTTGATATGTCTGAATAGAAGTTTATCTATTTTGTTTATTTTCTCGAAGAACCAGCTTCTGCTTTCATTGATTGTCTCTATTGTTTTATTCTTCTTGATTTTATTTATTTCTCCTCCAATGTTTATTATGTCCCTCCTTCTACTGACTTTGGGCCTCATTTGTTCTTCTTTTTCTATTTCCATTAATTGTGAGTTTAGACTGTTAGTATGGGTTTGTTTTTCTTTCCTGAGGTAGGCCTGTATTGCAATACACTTCCCTGTTAGCACTGCATTCGCTGTGTCCCACAGATAATGCAGTGTTGAATTATTGTTGTCATTTGTCTCCATATATTGCTTGGGCTCTGTTTTAATTTGGTCATTGATCCACTGGTTATTTTAGGAGCATGTTGTTAAGTCTCCATGTGTTTGTAGGCTTTTTTGTTTTCTTTGCATATTTTATTTCTAGTTTCATACCCTTGTGGTCTAAGAAGCTGGTTGGTGCAATTTCAATCTTTTTGAATTTACAGAAGCTCTTTCTGTGGCCTAGTATATGATCTATTCTTGAAAATGTTCCATGTGCACTTGAGAAGAATATGTATCCTGCTGCTTTTGGGTGTAGAGTTCTGTAGATGTCTGTTAGATCCATTTGTACTAATGTGTTGTTCAGTGTCTCTGTCTCCTTACTTATTTTTGTCTGGTTGATCTGTCCTTTGGACTGAGTGGAGTGTTGAAGTGTCCTAGATGAATGCATTGCATTCTATTTCCCTTTATTCCTGTTAGCCCCTGTTTCACATATGTAGGTGCTCCAGTGTTGGGCGCATAGATATTTATAATGGTTATATCCTCTTGTTGGATCAACCCCTTTATCATTATGTGTTGTCCGTCTTTGTCTCTTGTGCCTTTCTTTGTTTTAAAGTCTATTTTGTCTGATACAGGTACCGCAACACCTGCCTTTTTCTCCCTATTAGTTGCATGAAATATCTTTTTCCATCCCTTCACTTTTAGTCTGTGTATGTCTTTGGGTTTGAAGTGAGTCTCTTGTAGGCAGCATATAGTTGGGTCTTATTTTTTTATCCTTTCAGTGACTCTTTGTGTTTTGATTGCTGCATTTAGTCCATTTACATTTAGGGTGATTATTGGTAGGTATGTACTTATTGCCATTGCGGGCTTTAGATTCTTCATTACCAAAGGTTCAGTGGTAGCTTCTTTGCTATCTAACTGTCTAACTTAACTCACTTAGTATGCTATTACAAACAGAATCAAAGGGTGATTTTTCCCTCCTCCCTTCTTTATATATTAGGTATCATATTCTGTACTCTTTGTCCCTTTTTATTACCTCTGGTGACAGTTACTTAACCTTGGGAACACTTCCAACTATAGCAGTCATTCAAAATACACTGTAGAGATGGTTTGTGGGAGCTAAATTCTCTCAGCTTTTGCTTATCTGGAAATTGTTTAATCCCTCCTTCAAATTTAAATGATATTCTTGCTGGATAAAGTATTCTTGGTTCAAGACCCTTCTGCTTCATTGCATTAAATGCATCATGCCACTCCCTTCTGGCCGGTAAGGTTTCTGTTGAGAAGTCTGATGATAGCCTGATGGGTTTTCTCCTTTGTATGTGATCTTATTTCTCTCTTTGGCTGCTTTTAATAGTCTGTCATTTTTCTTGGTCTTTGCCATTTTAATTATTATATGTCTTGGTGTTGTCCTCTTTGAGTCCCTTGTGTTTGGAGATCTGTGCACTAGCATGGCCTGAGAAACTATCTCCTTCTCCAGATTGGGGAAGTTTTCAGTAATTACTTCCTCAGAGACACTTTCTATCCCTTTTTCTCTCTCTTCTTCTTTTGGTACCCCTATAATACAAATATTGTTCTGTTTGGTTTGGTCACACAGATCTCTCCGTGTTCTTTCATTCCAAGATATCATTTTTTTCTCTCTGTCCCTCTGCTTCTTTGTATTCATCTTCCCTAATTTCTATTTCATTTATCATCTCCTCCACTGTATCTAACCTGCTTTTCCTATCCTCTATTGTCCTCTTCAATGATTAGATCTCTGTCCTAAATTCGTTCCTGAGTTCTTGTCTATCTTTCTGTACCTCCATGATCATGTTTATGATTTATATTTTGTAATCTCTTTCAGGAAGATTTATTAGTTCAGTCCTACTCGACCCTTTTCTCTGCTGTTGAGATTTGGCTTTGAACCAGTTTCCTTTGATGTTTCATATTTGTATGTGGCGCCCTGTAGTGCCCAGAAGCTCTACTCTCTGGAGCTGCTCAGCCTCTGGAGTGATGTTAGGGGTGGCAGGTAGAGGTGCTGGTGACTGGGGAGAGGAAAGAGCTGTTTCCTGTCTCCTGGCTGCTATGCCTGTCTCCACTGCCAAAACCAGTGGCCGAACACACAGGTGTAAGACACTATACTTTGTGTTTGTAGCTGCTGTAGGCTACTGGGTGGTCAAGGAAGACCTCTCTGAGAAGATATTTGAGATGAGAAGATGCCAGCTCTGAGAAGGCCTGAGGGCAGAGCCTCCCTGAAGAGGAGGAACAGCAAGCGCAAAGGCTTTGGGGTGGGACCTTCTTGTCATTTGAAAAATATTAAGGAAGGGGTGGAAGTCAGGAGGGGTGTCATCTCTGTCAGAACCTTGAAAACAAACTTTGAGAATTTGGATTTTATTCTGAGTTCCGTGCGGAAACGTAAGGTGTCATCACCATCTCCACGACTACTGCCATTAAAAGCAGGATCAGTTTTTGCTTGGAGCCTTCAAGCCATCTGGGTGGTCTCCTTGCGGCCTGTGCTCCCTCTCCAATCAGTAGCCAGAATGATCTTAAAAATACTGCTTGTCAGCTTCCCAAACCCCTTAAAGTAAAACCCAGATTCACTATCTTGACACCTCCCCCACCCATCTTCCAGAATGGTCCACTCTGGCCAGACTGACCCCTGCTGGTCCTTGGATGCACCAGGCTTCTTCCTGCTTTGGTTTCTCCACCTGTTTTTGTTTTTCATCCAGCCCAGATTTCATCCCATGTGGCTTTTCAGGAGACTGTCTCTTTATTTTTCTTGGTTTCAGCTGAAATGTTCCCTCTTCTGACAGTTATTTTTTTTTCTACACTATCTGTATAGGTGTCCCTCTATTATTCTCTCACCTTTTATGGTTTCTAGCAGAGAGCTCTTACCACAATTTAGCAGCCATTTTTTGTTATAAGGCTATTGTCACCTCAGCCCAAGGTGTGTCTCATGGGGGCAGGGGCCCCTTTTCTCTTGGTTAGCACCTAATACAGTGCCTGGGACATGGCCCAGTTACATGTTTTGGACATGAACAAAGAGGAGAATGAATGTCAATCACAATGTGAGTTTCAGTGGTAACAGCAACTGGGATTCTTCTGTAGCACTGATGGGTTTGCGGAGTAAGGATGGTTTCTGGTATTTTCTTTTCCTTCCCCAGGAAAGACTACCCGGTGGTTTGGGGTTGCTCCTCCCTAGTTGGGAAAAATGAACATGAACACACTTCACCAGGAATAGCTCATTGCTCAGAAGAAAAGGGAAATGGAAGCCAAAATGGAGCAAAAAGCCAAGCAGAATCAGGTAGCCGTCTCTCAGCCCCCACATCCTGGTGAGTAAGTGACCCCCCCCAGGGCTGGTTTAGGGTCTTAGAGGATCCCTGGCAGAAAGCTTTGCTTGTGAGAGAAGACAGGGAGGGTGTGCCATAGCCTGCTAATGCAAGGGGTGACACAGGTGCTCTCCTTTGGGAGGTTCAGTGTGGCAGAGAGAAGCAAATGAGTGCAGGGGATGGCATGAACACTTAGCAGTTAGTCACTGTCAGCCAGCTGTGGGCCAGGAGCCAGGGGTGGACAATGGAGCAAAAATCCGGAACCCATCCTTGCCCTTATGGGGCTCACAGTCCACTAGCAGAGAGTTGTGACAATCTGACCCACAGACCTGCCAGTGGGTACCATCAGGCAGTGTGTCCCCTGAGGCAGAAGCAGCCACCATAGGGGCCCAGCATAGCCTCTGCATTCTGAAGGCCCAGGCAGAGCCAGCTTGTTGAGGATGTGCAAGGCCCGTCTGGCAGAGGGCAGGAAGAGGAGAGAGTCCCTCTGTGTCGGTCAGCCTAAGGCGCTGGTGATGCAGTGGTAACCAACACAGCACCCTGCTTTCCTGACAGTTCCTCCCCACTGAGTCATCAGGTGGTGCACCCAGAGAAAACAGTTCTCACAGGTATAATGATGTGAGCAAATCGGGTTGCATGCTGCTGCTACTGGGTGGTCAAGAAGGCCTTTTTGAGCAGAAGACATTTGAGATGAGGTGATGCACCTCCGGGAAGGGCTGGAGGGCAGAGCCTTCCTGAAGAGGCTTCCTCAAAGGGGCTCCTCGGGAGCCAGGTGTGGGATGGGTGAAGCATGGTTTCTTCCTGTCCTGAGAAACGCTCAGGGCACCCAAGAGTTTTTGTTTGTTTATTTGTTTGTTATTTTACCGAAGAGTTTTGAGCAGGGGTGGTGTGATCAGGATGACAAGATGAAAGAATTTCAGGCTGGAGGTTAACATTCAGAGAGGCAGGCCCTTTCCTCTGGGTTCTGGAGCATGGTGTGTGGAACACTTCCACAAAGCTCTGTCCCAGTTCCCGCCTCTCCTAAGAGTCTGTGACTTCTCCTTGAAATGGACTTAGACCTTATTCCTGGTGGAACCCACGGCTCAGCACCTCCACGGCACTCAGGAATGTAAATGTGGATATTGGGCGATCCATCAGTGGACGGGCTCGTGGGCTCTCATCATGGGGTTATGGGAGGTTGCACCAACATAGGAAAAGCCTGAAGGATCTCTTCCAGCAGGGTCTCCTGGAGGCTGCTGGACCTGAGTGCCGAGATCAGGCCCCTGAAATGAACTTCAGGTAGGTGGGTGTACAGTACAAGTAGCTTTGTAAATAAGATTGTTTTTATGACTGTAAAAGTGTAGAAAGCCAGATTTTATGATTTCTCAATGAGGAAACAAGAAACATTCAAGTTAGCTTAAGACTACCACTTTGATATGTAGTCTCCTCCCACGTCTTTGATTTGTTTTAGGAATTTGTGAACAAATGAGTGTGCTGATTTCCTTTCTGCTTTTTAAAAGAAAAGCTTTCCCCTTGCATTACTAGTCTTTAGAACCAACATAGTTTTAGATTTTACATGCCATAAAATGTATCTTTTAAACTGTGCAACTTTATAATTTTTACTACATTCACAGCACTGTGTAGCCGTGGCCACTATCTAAATCCAGAACATTTTATCACGCCCAAAAAAACTCTATTCCCATTAGCAGTCACTCCCCATTTCCCCGTCTTCCAACCCCTTGGAAACCACCAAGATATTACCTGCCTCTATATATTTTCATATTCTAGACCTTTCATATACTGTGACATGCAGACTTTTGTATTTGGCTTCCTTCACTCAGCACAGTGTTCTCAACATAAATCCACATGGTAGCCCAGGTCAGGACTTAATTCCTTTTTATGGCTGAATAATATTCCACTGTGTGGACAGACCATGTGTTGTTTATCTGTATATAAAGAGCTATCATTTTAAACAGCTCTGTAACAACCCCTACCATTAGTTATGGGTGGTTGTCAAATGGGGTTCACTGGCTGGACCTGCTGCCACCCCTCTGTGTTTTCTCATCTTCCATTGTCTGCATCTTCTTTCCCATCCTTCCCGTGTGTGTCCTTCATACACAGTGTGAGGACAGGGCCAGGGTTACCAGAAAGCCCTGTTGTTTAATACTAAAGGCTAGTTATCTACACAAAATTGTTTTTATAAAAAATAACTTGTATTGCCCCCCTTTTTTAAAGAGAATTCGTATACCTGGAAGATGATCCAAAAAATAAAATGGAGAGGATAGCAAAGAAAAACCAGTCATTATAACCTTGCCACCGAGGGACACATGCTGGTGGCATTTTTTTTTTTTTATTAAGGTACTATTGATATACACTCTTATGAAGGTTTCACATGAAAAACCAATGTGGTTACTACATTTACCCATATTATCAAGTCCCCACCCATACCCCAATGCAGTCACTGTCCATCAGTGTAGTAAGATGCCCTAGATTCACTGTTTGCCTTCTCTGTGCTACACTGTTTTCCCCGTGACCCCCTACACCATGTGTACTAAACATAGGACCCCACAATCCCCTTCTCCCTCCCTCACCACACACCCTCCCACACCCCTCCCCTTTGGTAACCACTAGTTCCTTCTTTGAGTCTCTGAGTCTGCTGCTATTTTGTTCCTTCAGTTTTTCTGCATTGTTATACTCCACAAATGAGGGAAATCATTTGGCACTTGTCTTTCTCTGCCTGGCTTATTTAATTGAGCATAATGTCCTCCAGGTCCATCCATGTTGTTGCAAATGGTAACGTTTGTTTCCTTCTTATGGCTGAATAGGATTCCATTGTGTATATGTACCACATCTTCTTTATCTATTCATCTACTGATGGACACTTAGGTTGCTTCCATATCTTGGCTATTGTAAAAAGTGCTGCAATAAACATAGGGATGCACATGTCTTTTTGAATCTGAGAAATTGTATTCTTTGGGTAGATTCCAAAGAGTTGGATTCCCGGGTCAAATGGTATTTGTATTTTTAGTTTTCTGAGGAACCTCCATACTCCTTTCCACAAAGGTTGAAATAGCTTACATTCCCACCAGCAGTGTAGGAGGGTTCCCCTTTCTCCACATTCCCACCAGCATTAGTTGTTTAGTCAGATGCTGGCCATCCTCACTGGTGTGAGGTGATATCACATTGTGGTTTTAATTTGCATTTCACTGATGATTAGTGATGTGGAGCATCTTTTCATGTGCCTGTTGGCCATCGGAATTTCTTCTTTGGAGAACTCTCTCTTCATATCCTCTGCCCATTTTTTAAATGGGTTATTTGCTTTTTGGGTGTTGAGACATGTAAGTTCTTTATATACTTTGGATGTTAACCCCTTGTCTGATATGTCATTTACAAATATATTCTCCCATACATTAGAATGCCTTTTTGTTCTTTTGATGGTGTCCTTTGCCATACAGAAACTTTTTAGTTTGATGAAGTCCCATGAGTTCATATTTGCTTTTGTTTCCCTTGGTCAAAGAGGTGCGTTCAAGAAGAAATCACTCATGCTCATATTCAGGAGATTTTTGCCCATGTTGTCTTCTAAGAGTTTTATGGTTTCATGACTTACATTCAGGTCCTTGATGCATTTCGAGTTTAATTTTGTGTATGGGGTTAAACAATAATCCAGTTTCATTTTCTTGCATGTAGCTGTCCAGTTTTGCCAACACCAGCTGTTGAAGAGGCTGTCATTTCCTCATTGTATATCCATGGCTCCTTTCTCATATATTCATTGACCACATAAGGTAGGGTTTATATCAGGGCGCTGTAGTCTGTTCAATTGGTCTATGGGTCCGTATTTGTGCCAGAACCAAATTGTCCTGAGTAGTATGGCTTTATGGTAGAGCAAGAAGTTGGGGAGCATAATCCCCCCAGCTTTATTCTTACTTCTCAGGATTGCTTTGGCTATTCAGGGTCTTTTTTGGTTCCATATGAATTTTAGAACAATTTTCTCTAGTTCGTTGAAGAATGCTGTTGGTGTTTTGATAGGAATTGCTTTGAATCTGTAGATTCCTTTAGGCAGGATGGCCATTTTGACAATATTAATTCTTCCTATCCATGAGCACAGGATGCTTCCATTTATTGGTATCTTCTTTAACTTCTCTCATGAGTGTCCGGTAATTTTCACAGTATAGGTCTTCAAGTTCCATGGTTAAATTTATTCCTAGGTATTTTATTATTTTTGATGCAGTTGTGAATGGAATTGTTTTCCTGATTTCTCTTTCTACTAGTACATTGTTAGTGTATAGGAATGTCACAGATTTCTGCATATTAATTCTGTATCCCACAAGTTTGCTGAATTCAGATATTAGATCTACTAGTTTTGGAGTGGATTCTTTAGGGTTTTTTATGTACAATATCATGTCATTTGCAAACAGGGACAGTTTAACTTCTTCCTTGCCAATCTGGATGCCTTTTATTTCTTTATGAGGTCTGATTGCCGTGGCTAGGACCTGCAGTACTATGATGAAATGGGCCATCCTGTGATCGGCCTGGGCCCTGCCACTGCGTGTGGGTGTTGGCATGACTGGCCTTGCTCACACTTCCCCCTTGGAACTCTGCCTGAGATGGTAAGTGCTGCTGGCTTAAAATCCAGCTGCTGGTGGCCAGCTGCTCATTTGGGTTACAACTAGTGATCAATCACCTACCATTTGCAGCTATGCTACTAGGAAAGATAAACTGTGACTTCTGCCTAAGGCAGCTTACTATCTGTAGCATTTATATAAGTGACTTACTAAAGTGATTTAAAAATTGTTTATTCAGGGAACTTAGTAGACTTGTAGAAATTTTTTCTTTTTTTAATTCATATAGTCTTATTTTAGTTTCAACTATACAACACAGTGGTTCAGTAGTTATCCATATTATTAAATCCTCACCTCCGCTAGTGCAGTTACTATCTGTCAGCATAGGCAGATGTTACAGAATCATTGTGTATATTCTCCATGCTGTACTATAATGCCTGTGACTGACATATTATGATTGAGAATTTTTGTGCCCCTTCATCCCCCTCACCCTCCCTGTCCACTCTCCCCAGCCCCTCCCCCATGGGAGCCATCATTCCCTTCTCAGTGTATGTGAGTCTACTGCTCTTTTGTTCATGCTGTTTGGCTTTGTATGTATAGCCCACAAATAAGTGAAATTATATGGTATATGTCTTTCTCCGCCGGGCTTACTTCACTGACCATAATACCCTCCAGCTCCATCCATGTTGCTGCAAAGGGAGGATTTCTTTTTTTATGGCTGAATAATATTCCATTGTGTATATGTACCACATCTTATCCATTCATCTACTTATGGACACCTAGGTTACTTCCATATCTGGTCTATTGTAAATAATGCAGCAGTAAACATAGGAGTGCATATGTCTTTTTGGATCAGGGATTTCATTTTTGGGTGGTCAATTCCCAGATCTGGAATTGTTGGGTCAAATGGTATTTCTATTTTCTGTTTTTTGAGGAACCTCCATAATGCTTTCCACAGTGGCTGCCCCACTTTACATTCCCATCAGCATTTGTTATTTTTTTTGTCTTTTGGATAGTGGCCATTCTGACTGGTGTGAGGTGATAATCTCATTTGGTTTTAATCTGCATTTCCCGGATGATTAGCGATGTGGAGCATCTTTTCATGTGCCTGTTGGCCATCTGAATTTCTTCTTTACAGAAGTGTCTATTCATGTCCTCTGCCCATTTCTTAATTGGATTATTTGCTTTTTGTTTGTTAAGTTGCGTGAGTCCTTTATATATTTTTGATGTCAACCCTTTATCAGATACGTCATTTATGAATATATTCTCCAATACTGTAGGGTGTCTTTTTGTTCTACTGAATGTGTCCTTTGCTGTACAGAAGCTTTTCAGCTTGATATAGTCCCACTTGTTCATTTTTGCTTTTGTTTCCCTTGCCCGGGGAGATATGATAATGAAGAAGGCGCTCATGTTTATGTCCAAGAGATTTTTGCCTATGTATTTTTCTCAGAGTTTTAAGGTTTCATGGCTTGCATTCAGGTCTTTGATCCACCTTGAGTTTACCTTTGTGTGTGGGGCTAGACAGTAGTCCAGTTTCATTCTCTTACATGTAGCTGTCCAGTTTTTCCAACACCAGCTGCTGAAGAAGCTGTCATCTCCCCATTGTATATGCAAGGCTCCTTTATCAAATATTAATTGACTGTATATGTTTGGGTTATGTTTGGATTTTCTATACTGTTCCACTGGTCTCTCGGTCTGTTTCTGTGCCGATACCAAATTGTCTTGATTACTGTGGCTTTGCAGTAGAGCTTGAAGATGTGGAGAGTAGTTGCCCCTGTTTTATTCCTCCTTCTGAGGATTGCTTTGGCTGTTCGGGGTCTTTTGTGGTACCATATGAATTTTAGAATTATTTGTTCCAGTTCATTGAAGAAAGCTGTTGGTAGTTTGATAGGTATTGCATTGAATCTGTAGATTGCTTGAGGTAGTATAGCCATTTTGACAATATTTATTCTTCCTAGCCAAAAGCATGGGATGCATTTCCATTTGTTAGTGTCTTCTTTAATTTCTCTTAGGAGTGTCTTGTAGTTTTCAGAGTACAAGTCTTTCACTTCCTTCATTAGGTTTATTCCTTGGTATTTTATTCTTTTTAATGCAATTGTGAATGGAATTGTTTTTCTGATTTCTCTTTCTCTTAGTTCATCATTAGTGTATAGGAAAGCAACCAATTTCTGTGTGTTAATTTTGTATCCTGCAACTTTGCTGAATTCAGATATTATTCCTAGTAGTTTTAGAGTGGAGTCTTTAGGGTTTTTTATGTACAGTATCACGTCATCTGCAAACAGTGACAATTTGACTCCTTCTTTACCAATCTGGATGCCTTGTATGTCTTTGTTTTGTCTGATTGCCGTGCCTAGGACCTCAAGTACTATGTTGAATAACAGTGGAGAGAGTGGGCTTCCATGTCTTGTTCCAGATCTTAGATGAAAAGCTTTCAGCTTTTCGCCGTTAAGTGTGATGTTGGCTGTGGGTTTGTCATATATGGCCTTTATGATGTTGGGGTATTTGCCATCTATACCCTTTTTGTTGAGAGTTTTAATCATGAATGGATGCTGAATTTTGTCAAATGATTTTCAGAATCTATGGAGATGATCATGTGGTTTTTGTTCTTTTTGTTGACGTGGTAGATGATGTTGATGGATTCTCGAATGTTGTACCATCCTTGCATCCTTGGGATAAATCCCACTTGATCATGGTGTATGATCCTCTTGATATATTTTTGAATTCGGTCTGCTAATATTTTGTTGAGTATTTTTGCATCTACGTTCATCAGGGATATTGGTCTGTAATTTTCTTTTTTGGTGAGGTCTTTGCCCGGTTTTGGTATTAGAGTGATGCTGGCTTCATAGAATGAGTTTGGAAGTATTCCCTCCTCTTCTATGTTTTGGAAAACTTTAAGGAAAATGGGTGTTATTTCTTCTCTGTATGTCTGGTAGAATTCAGAAGTGAAACCAACGGGTCCGGGGCTTTTGTTCTTGCGTAGTTTTTGGATTACCGATTCAATATCATTGCTGGTGATTTGTCTGTTTAATTTTTCTGTTTCTTGCTTAGTCAGTCTTGGGAGGTTGTATTTTTCTAAGAAGTTGTCCATTTCTTCTATGTTTTCCAGCTTGTTAGCATATTGAGTCAGTCTCATAATATTCTCTTATAATTCTTTTTATTTCTGTGGGTTCCGTCGTTATTTTTCCTTTCTCATTTCTGA
>JAVSCE010017370.1:0-108481 GCA_032199065.1 Smutsia gigantea
GGGTTCCTTCTTTACTATCTGACAATCTAACTTAAATTTCTTGTTAAGTTGTTATAAACACAGTCTGATGTTTATTTCTCTCCCTTCTTATTCTTCCTCCTCCATTCTTTATATACTAGGTGTTTTATTCTTTGCCTTTAGTTAGTATTTAGATGGTCTGCTTTCTTTGCTATGATTTTATTTTCTCTGGTGACATCTTTTTAGCCTTAGGAGTGCTTCCCTCTAGAGCAGTCCATTTAAGATATCCTGTAGTGGTGGTTTATGAGAGGCAAACTCTCTTAACTTTAGTTTATCTGGAAATTGTTTAATCCCTCCATCATATTTAAATGATAATCGTGCTGGATACAATATTCTTGGTTCGAGGCCCTTCTGTTTCTTAACGTTAAATATATCATGCCATTCTCTTCTGGCCTGTAAGGTTTCTGTTGAGAAGTCTGATGATAGTCTGATGGGTTTTCCTTTGTAGGTGATCTTTTTTCTCTCCCTAGCTGCCTTTAATACCCTGTCTTTATCTTTGATCTTTGCCATCTTAATTATTATGTGTCTTGGTGTTGTCTTCCTTGGGTCCCTTGTGTTGGGAGACCTGTGGGCTTTGGTGGCCTGCGAGACTACTTCCTTCCCCAGTGAGGGGAAGTTTTCAGCAATTATTTCTTCAAAGACACTTTCTATCCCTTTTTCTCTCTCTTCTTCCTCTGGTACTCCTATAATGCGAATATTGTTCCGTTTGGATTGTTCACACAGTTCTCTTAATATTCTTTCATTCCTAGAAATCCTTTTATCTCTCTCTGCCTCAGCTGCTCTACTCCTGTTCTCTGTTTTCTATTCCATTAACAGTCTCTCGCATCTCATCCATTCTGTTGTTAAGTCCGTCGATCGCTTGTCTGATTTCTGTATTGTCTTTCCTCAGTTCCCTCACTTCCTCCCTCAGCTCTTGCACATTTCTCTGTAGGTCCATCAGCATGGTTATGACTTTTATTCTGAATTCTTTTTCAGGGAGGCTGTGCATTTCCATCCCTTCAGACTCCCTCTCTGGGGTTGTCTGGTTGATTTTGGTCTGAACCATGTTCCTCTGTCTTTTCATGGCTATAGAATTGGTCACTGATAGTTGCCACGTATGTCAGCTGGGCTCTTTAAGACTTTAAAAAGAGAAGAAAAAGAAAGAGAAAAAAAAGAAGGGAGAAAGAAAGAAAGAAAAAAGAAAAAAGGAAAGAAAAGAAAAAACAAAAACAAAACAAAAAACAAAAAAACACACAAAAAAAACAAAAAAAATGCCCACCGGACTTAGATTCTGTGGGAATGCTGTTGGTGGCGCTATTGCCCCACTATTCCACAGCTGTGGCTGCGCCGCTCCGCAGGGCCCTTTATCGCTCTGGCAGGGGTGGGAACGAATAGGAGGCTGTTGATCTCAGTGGGAAGTGTTAAGTATGGCTACGCTTCCTCAGTTGCCAGCTAAGGCGTCTGAAACTCCCCAGGACTCCCAGTCCGCTGGGCTGAGTGTGCTGGGGCGATCCGGCTCCTCCGCTGGGCTCCTGTCTCTTTAAGACCACTGAAGAAAGCGCGTGCTTTTTTTTTTTCCTTCCCGGAAGCCAGCTGCAAGCACCCTCGCGCGTTCCCCGCTCAGATCCTGCCCCTCTGTCTCTCCAATCTCCGCTGCACTGTGCAATGTGGGTCAGCGCTCCCTGCGCAGATCACCGGGGCTGGCTACTTCGCGGGGTGTACTTCCACTCCCTCCCGGCTCTGAATCCCCTCCTCCCGCCGGTGCGCTGGGGTGGGGGAGTGCTCGGGTCCCGCTGGGTCACGGCTCCGTATCTTACCCACCTCTTGGGGTGCCGGGTGCTCTCGGGTGCAGCTGCACACTGTGCGCTTTCCTGTGTATTCTCGTCTCTCTTTTAAAAATAGATGTATTTGCTGTGTTCTTGTAGATTAATATAGTGTTGGGAGGAGATTTCTGCCGCCCTGCTCACACCGCCATCTTCCCGGAAGTCCATATACTAACTTTTAATTATAGTCTTTGATAATGTTGATAACCTATTAATTATTACTTTTAAGGAGAATTAATTTGCTTTTTACTTTGTCAGGAATTATTTCGAGTTAGAACTCCGTGATTTGTTTTAGTGAGGAGAAAAGTGTTAGTGGTCTCTGTTGGGATTTTTGTAATCTTTTTTTTGAGGAAATATAGCAACAATAAGAAACATGTGACTAATGGTAAGTAGGTTTGATTTTATTATTTTTTAGAAATGAGAATGTTATGCACAACTTTGCTGGGTACATGAAAAGATGACCATGAAAACTCATTCTTTGATATTTCACAGAATTCTATACAGAATTTTATTTTTATTTCTTTGTACTTAGTGTAACATAATTAAGTACATGTACTTTATTTCATAACAGTGTAAAACAAACTTACTTTAATCAAATCTCTTAGACATTAAACTGCTTGAGAGTTGTCTCTAGCTTTCGTCTTTGTATCTCCCATAATATCTAGTTAACTGTAAAACTCTGCTGTAAGTAGTCCAAAATGTGGTTTGTTGTTAAGAAATTGGTAAAATTATCAATACTGCCCTAAACAAATGGCCGGTAGTTACATAGCCAATCACTAATCATTTTATATCACTATAATCATCCCTTGAGCAGAATAGTTCAAATTTTTTTTGAGTATTTATTTGTTTGTATTAATGCTAATGCAGATTAAGTTCCTACCTTCCATTTAAATTTTGTTATTCTCAAATGCAGCTATGTTGGGGATTTGTATTGTGTATTTTTTCAGAGAAAGAAAGAAATTAATGTTTGGTCTTAATGACAAAGAATCTACCTTTGTTACCAGATTTTTCTGTAGAGTTGGATAGAATTAAAACAATATTCTTAAATACTTGAACAAGAACTACTTTAGTTTATTTCCTATATTTGGCTTTCCCTGCTTATGTTTTTCATAACCGTTTAAAGTCTTTTGATGCTTCTTCCAATGGTGGTGTCCTTGGTGTTTTGAGAAAGACTGGTTAAAACCCTTTTGTGTGCAAAAGGGTTTATTCTTGTTTGTATTATACTTCTAGATTTTCATTTGGCTTTCCTCTTTAGATATGATATTTATCGAAGTTTTACTTTGTGGAAAATTAAGACAAGTAGAAAATGGGAGAAAATTTTAACTCAGAGTTCTTTTTCTACTATGCAGTATAACCAAGCAAATCTGTTTAAAGATAAGACTAGTTTCCAGATGAAATTAGTCTTTATCATCCTTGATGAGTATTGTGGAGAGACTTAAATCTTGACTTCAGGGGATTGTGAATCAAAAGCTATATTAACCTGTCATAGTTGATTGACTTGAATATATTAATTGGCCCACACAGGTGATTTTACTATTGCTTATTGGATATTTTTGACATTATTAATATTACTAGAATTTGGCTGAAAATTTGAAGCTTTAGTAACTAGAATAGTAAGTCATGCTACTTGGTGTCATATAGCAGTGTTCTTCAAACATTTTTGTTCACATACTTTCTAATAGAATTTCTAAAAGTTCTAGGTGAGAAGAGAATGTGATTGTAAAGGGATAGCACAAGGGAGATGTATCTGCTTTGTATCTTGTGCAGACAGGTGGTGACTACATGAATCTGTATATGTAATAAAATTCAAAGAACTGTACACCAAAAGAAAGAAAATAGCTGTCTATTCTCTAGTACATGTTTTGGGTGACATCTGAAAACTTTTTTCATCACAAGTTTAATGACAAATTATATACTGTTTGGTGTGTTATAAGTAATTGACATTTTAAAGTATAACTGTTACATCATTTAAAAGAATATATCCAGGAATCTAAAAACCATGGTGATTTATCACTATTATCCATTTAAGAAAGTACATAAATAGTATCTTTATTTAACAGCTGAAAGTTGTAAATTATCCCTGTTTTGTTTTGGATTTGTATTTCTAGTCTACTTCCCTTATAGAATTTTATCCTAAATTTATCCTAATAATATCCTGCATTTTTATTGATTAACCAAATACCATATCATGATTCTCTACACCTAAGTAATAATAAATTGAAATTTGATTTTTTAAAAATTTTCTGTGTTTAAAAATTTTTATGATTGATTTAGGGTTTTAAAACCTACTAACATATAATTAAAACACTATAAATATATTTTTTGATAATCAGAAGTAAAGTTTATTGTAAGTGCATTATATCAGCTATTGCTGCAAAAATGCTGTGTAATAAACTAAAAATCTCAGTGGCTTAAAACTTTTTTTTCCTCATGAGTCTAGGTGATCTCCGTTAAAAGCTTGACTGGGTTCCAGGCTCACATGTGCTCTGCATGTCTCATAATCTTTTAATGGAGATGGTGAACAACATACACACAGACACACACACACACAAAGCCTGTTGAGGCTCCAGTTCAAAAATCAGCATGGTCACATGACCACCCCCATTATCAATGGGGCAGGGAAATCTACTTTGCCTGTTCTAGGGGTAGGTGATTATACAGTCTTTTGGCCAAGGAGATAGATGTGTAATCTATGCCAGGAAGGACCTCAAGACTTGGGAACAATAATCTGACCTATACTGTGCATCATTTAATGAGATGTGGGTTTGTTTTTGCTTTTTCTTTTTGTCTCCATGGATATTTCCTACAATGAGATACCTAAATTGAGATCTGAAACAGTGGAAGTTAGGCAAAGTGGGGGTGGGAACAATGGGCAGAAAATACTTGGGGCTGAGGGGACAGTATTTGCCAAAATAAAAGAGGGTTTGGGAAAAACTACAGACTTGAGTATGTTCAAAGCGTAGGGCGAGAGGTCGGGTGTTCATCAAAAAGAGATGGGCAGGAAAGTAAGGTTGGAATCACTGCCAAAGAGCCTATAACACTGTGTGAAGGATATTAGACTTTAACTGCAGTGCAGTGGAGAAATCATTGGGATGTTTTAAACAGTGAGGTGGTACAGTTTCTTGTCCTCTAGAAAAAAATCATCTTTGCAGTTTGTGCATATTAGATTGATATTAGATAAAACTACAGGCTGAGAGACCAGTGAGGAGACTGTTGCAAAAACCCAGGTGAAGAATGAAGGTGGACTAAATTAAGGTAGTAGAATTAGGGTTGGAAAGATGTTGAGCCACAGAGAACTAATTTGAACTGTTTTCAGCCAATGAGTACATTGGTCACATTCTCTCATTTGTATATAATTTGAATGTTAAAATAAGGACAGTTTTTCAATTAACATATGTCCTCAATCTTTGATTTTATAAAACAGTAAGTGTTAGCAGTGTATGTTAAAAATGATCTGTAAATAATAGTAAAGTTTAATACAAAGGCCAATTACTAATATTATGCAGGATGTTCTTTGAATTCCTTGGGAAATAATTAATAAAATGTTGTTTTATTGAGATTCAAGAAACTATTTAACTGTTACTTCTGACCTTTGTATTGTATTTTCTGTTTCCTTGTTTAACTATTGTGCCCTTCCCCATAGTCCAGAAAATTCAAAATACTTATTTGTCTGAAAGAAAAGCTCTTGAAATTGTTATTGCTCTTTAATAACTACCAATTGCCAACAAGATAGATCTGAACTTCTTGGTATGGTACTCAAGGTTCTCCAAGATTTGGTCTTTGTTTACCTCTCCTATGTTAATTTTCGTAACAATTTTATGCACATACCCCCTCTGCACAAAAACAAACCACGGGGCCGTAATCAATTTTTTTTTCCATTTTCTAGAATGTATTACACAGTTTGCTGTAATTAATTGCCCTTTACTTGGAATGCCTTCATCTTCATTGTCTTTACCTACTTTACATGTTAGATGTTTGGTATAAAACTGGGGGGTGTTATATGAAGGTCAGATTCTATCTTTCCAGTTTACTGATGTACTCCCTAGTGCATGTTATAGTGCTTGGCACAAAGTGGATGTTCAATAAATATTTGAATAATTAATACATTGATGAATTATTACCAAGAGGCATTTTAGAATTTCTTGTAGATTGAGTTATTTTGTTTATGTGTGCACAGACTCGTTCATATACATTCATGCACAGAAAAGTGTGTGTGTGTGTAAGCAGTTGTTGCATGCTTCCATAGTCTTAGTGAAACAGCTGAGTGCTTGGATTACAGAAGATTGTGTTGTAGATGCTTAGGAATGATCTAGTTTTATTCATGAGTCCCTCCCTAGGAATGTCAGCTCTAAGCTTGCATTCAAGTCATTGTACCAGGTGCTAGCTACACTGACTGAGAAAGAGGATTGGCACATTCCTTTCATCCCTTAGATATTTCATTATCTTTTGCCTAAATATCATATGCAATACTGTGTTTTGTGAAGAGACAAAGGTTTTGGAATGCTCAATTCCACAGATTTAATGTTTTTAGAAAGGATCTTACTCCTCTAAACATCTGTTAATAATGCTGAACAGAAGGGTATTTATTTATAGCTAAAATAAGCGTGGAAATTTTAGATTCTTAAGCTGCAAATTCTCATTGCTAAAATTTACTGTTTGTAAGGTGGTATTTATGGTATGACTTCATATTATTTTAATATACCTGGTGTGAAAGTGTGCTTTAATCAATTTTTTGCCTTTTTTCTCTTAATTTTTAAAATTATACAGTAAAATTTACTTTTGTTTGTTGTACAGTTTTATGAATTTTAATCCCTATGGATTCATGTAACATCTCCCCCCCCCCAGCCCCCCCAACTCCACCCCAACCTCTAACCCCTGGCAATCACTGATGGGTTCTCTATCCTGCAGTTTTGTGTTTTCCAGAATGTCATATGGAACCATACAGTATGTAATGTTTTGAGACTGGCTTCTATTGGAAATACAGTATAATGATGCCTTTGAGATCCATCCAAATTGT
This sequence comes from Smutsia gigantea, assembly GCA_032199065.1. Lineage (NCBI taxonomy): Eukaryota > Metazoa > Chordata > Mammalia > Pholidota > Manidae > Smutsia > Smutsia gigantea. Next base: position 6,838 of record JAVSCE010017370.1, read on the forward strand.
GTGTATCAGTAGTTCATTCCTTTTTTTTCAGTTGCTGAGTAGTATCATTCCTGTTTTTATTGACTCAGCATTTTACCCCAAATTCCATTGTATAGATGCACCACAGTTTATCCATTCATCTGTTGAAGGGCAGTTAGGTTGTTTCCAGTTTAGGGCACTTATGAATAGAGCTGTCATAAACATTTCTGTACAGGTTTTTGTGAAAATAAGTTTTTATTTCTCCAGGGTAAATACCTGTGAGTGGGATTGCTGGCTCATTGGTAAGTATATGTTTTACTTGTTAAGAAACTGCCAAACTGTTTTCCAGAGTGGCTGTATCATTTTGCACTCCCTCTAGCAATGTATGAGAGTTCAGTTGGTCAGCATCCTTGTCAGCACTTAATATTGCCAGTGTTTTTTCTATTAGCCATTCTAATAAGCATGTATTAGTATCTCATTGTGGTTTTAATGTGCACTTTCTTAATGGCTGCTGATGTTCAACATCTTCTCATATGCCTATTTGCCATTCAGTAACCTCTTTGGTAAAGTGTCTGTTCAAGTCCTTTGCTTATTTTTTTAGTGGGTGAGTTGTTATCTTAGTATCTCAACCCATTTTTGTTTGTCCTTTGTATAAAGTAACGTTTCTTGTTCTCATCACTTTTCTCATTATTTTGTTAAAAGACAGTGTCATAGGACTTCAGAGACACCAGCAGCCAGTTTTAAATGTGGGTAACTGTATATAAGTCAACTTGTGATCTTGGATAAATTATTTACCTGACGGGATTATTATTAAAATTAAGTAATTTTAACTGATGTATATGAAGTGCTTGGCACATAGCTGTATCTAAACCTTTCTACTCCCCCTCAATCCATATCTCAGTGATGCCATGGACTACTAATCTTTTGAGATGTTTGCTGAGAAGAGACTCTGAGGAAAGGAATCTGAGAGATGCTACACGCTGTAGCTGCCTTTTGGAGGGCTACTGTGAACATGAGTATACTAATGGCTCTAATAAGTTAGACGTTTGCTTGTTGTAGGACTTCTTTTATTCAGCATTTTTCAACCCTGTTTAACTGTGGAATACTTGGCCTGTGATATCTACTTAATCGACTTTTATAGAACACAGTTTGGGAAATACTGACAGCATTTTACCCCAAATAGTGTGGCACATGATAAATATTCATTATTTATCCAATACATAGATTCATGATTTCATTTAGTTTTTAAGTCTTGAAATAGGCATTTAAAAAATGTATTAACTCCTATCTTGAAATGGGTTATATAGTTTATCATATCCTTCTCTTCTAAAAAATGTTCTCTATTTATGACTCTTTGTCTCTATTTCTAAGGAAGTTCTAGGCAGGGGTTTGAAGGTTTGATTCTGAGACCAATAGCATCAGTATCACCAATGGGTGATATTAGAAATGCATGCTCTTGGGTCTCACCCCAAGTCGTCTGAATCAAACTCAGAATGAGGCCTATAATCTGTGCTTCCAACAGAACCTTCAGTTGATTCTTGTGTGTGAAGTTGGAGAACCCACTCTAGGGAGTCATTCACTTTAGGGTTTTGTTAGCTGAGCAGCAAAATCTGAGAAGAGAAGATTCAGATCATCTGGGTCTGACTAGCATTAAACAGAACAGCTTTTTGTACTTATCTGTTGATGTTGAAAAACTTTATAAAACACGGTAGAACACTAATACAGCAGGTTGGCTTATTTGATTGCCTGCAGCAGTAGTTTTCCAGTTGCGGGTTGTGAAATCAATTCAGTGGGAAGTCTCCAGCAGCCGAGAATGTAGAAAAGGAAGGGAAAGAGGACATAAGAATTTATCACATGTAGTAGTAAAAATATGAATTATGATTCTGTTTCATTTGCACATATTTGTACACAAGGTCCCACTTTCATGTATTTTTCTTTACTGTGGATTAGGGGTTGGGGACATAAAAGGAGTAGCAGATAAATTGCAGAGGAACGAACATTGGATTTGATGTCTGAAAACTTGGATTTGAGTACCTCTATTATGAATTTTGTCAAAGCCCTGTACATATATCATAGGATTGCTATATAGATGAAATCAGTGGTACATAACCGGGGGTGATTTGCCCTCTTGGGGACATTTGATAACTTTTGAGACATTTTTGGTTGTCACAATTGGGGATAGGGTGTTACTGGCATTTAGTGGGAAGAGGCTAAGGATGCTGCTAAATATCCTACAGCATGCAGGACACCTCCCCAAACAAAGAATTGTCTGGCCCAAATGTCAGTAGGGTAAGTTAAAAACTGTGGATTAAAGGATAACATTTAAAAAATTGTGAATTTTCATATAAGGTACATAATATTTATTGTATTAAGATAATTTAAAGATTTTTAAATTTTAAAAGATCTGTGTCACAGTATTATCTTTCAGAGTTGATTTTTATCGTGAAATAGCATATAGGGAATATAAAGGAAATTGGAGCAAATTTGTATGATCTTGTGTAAGTTATTTGCCTGACAGAATTATTACAAGAATTAGATAATTAGATATGTACTAATTAGATACATGTCCCAAAATACTGGTTTTCTATTCAAGTAGTGTTTTGATAACATAAAAATGGTGCAGGTGATAGAGTATTTGTATAAGAACTGATTTTGTATCAAAACAAGCAGCTTCAGAGAAGCTTGTATTTAACACAATATATTACTTCAGTCCAGATTATTTAACATATTAATGTAGTTTGGTGTTTCCTATGTTAGCCACTTCCAGGCTGCAAGGTAATGATAATCAGTTACAGAAAAAAACAGAAATTTTAAAGGGATAGTCACACTTCCCACCATATTTACTAGCTCTTTCTTTCTTTCTTTTTTTCCTTATTTTAATTTTGGTATCATTAATGTACAATCACTTGAACAACATTATGGTCACTAGACCCCCTATTATCAAGTCCACCCCACATACCCCACTACAGTCACTGTCCATCAGTGTAGTAAGATGCTATAGAATCACTACTTGTCTTCTCTGTGCTATACTGCCTTCCCCATGCCCCCCCCCCCCACATTATGTATGCTAATTGTAATGCCCCTTTTTCCCCTTATCCCTTCCTTCTCACCCATCTTCCCTTGTCCATTTCCCTTTGGGAACTGTTAGTCCATTCTTGGGTTCTGTGAGTCTGCTGCTGTTTTGTTCCTTCAGTTTTTTTCTTTGTTCTTATACTCCACAGATGAGTGAAATCATTTGACACTTGTCTTTCTCCACCTGGCTTATTTCACTGAGCATTTAATACCCTCTAGCTCCATCCATGTTGTTGCAAATGGTAGGATTTGTTTTCTTTTTATGGCTGAATAATATTCCATTGTGTATATGTACCACATTTTCTTTATCCATTCATTTACTGATGGACATTTAGGTTGCTTTCATTTCTTGGCTACTGTAAATAGTGCTGTGATAAACATAGGGGTGCATATGTCTTTTTCAAACTGCGCTGCTGCATTCTTAGGGTAAATTTCTAGGAGTGGAATTCCTGGGTCAAATGGTATTTGTATTTTTAGTTTTCTGAAGAACCTCCATACTGCTTTCCAGAATGGTTGAACTGGTTTACATTCCCACCAGCAGTATCGGAGGGTTCCCCTTTCTCCACATCCTCGCCAACATTTGTTGTTTGTCTTTTGGATGCTGGCCATCCTCACTGGTGTGAGGTGATATCTCACTGTGGTTTTAATTTGCATTTCTGTGATGATTAGTGATGTGGAGCATCTTTTCATGTGCCTGTTGGCCATCTGAATTTCTTCTTTGGAGAAATGTCTATTCAACTCCTCTGCCCATTTTTTAATTGGCTTATTTGGTTTTTGTTTGTTGAGGTATGTGAGCTCTTTATATATTTTGGATGTCAAGCCCTTATCAGGTGTGTCATTTATGAATATATTCTCCCATACTGTAGGATGTCTCTTCATTGTACTGATGGTGCCCTTTGCTGTACAGAAGCTTTTCAGCTTGATATAGTCCCACTTGTTCATTTTTGCTTTTGTTCCCCTTGCCCGTGCAGATATGTTCATGAAGTTGCTCATGTTTATGTCCAAGAGATTTTTGCCTATATTTTTTTCTAAGAGTTTTATGGTTTCATGACTTACATTCAGGTCTTTGATCCATTTTGAGTTTACTTTTGTGTATGTGGTTAGACAGTAATCCAGTTTCATTTTCTTACATGTAGCTGTCCGGTTTTGCCAACACCAGCTGTTGAAGAGGCTGTCATGTCCCCATTGTATAATCATGGTTCCTTCATTGTATATTAATTGACCATATATGCTTGGGTTTATATCTGGGCTCTCTGTTCTGTTCCACTCGTCTATGGGTCTGTTCTTGTGCTATTACCAAATTGTCTTGATTACTGTGGCTTTGTAGTAGAGCTTGAAGTTAGGGAGCATAATTCCCCCTGCTTTATTCTTCTTTCTCAGGATAGCTTTGGCTATTCAGGGTCTTTTGTCATTCCATATGAATTTTATAACTATTCGCTCTAGTTCATTGAAGAATGCTGTTGGTATTTTGATAGGGATTTCATTAAATCTGTAGATTGCTTTAGGCAGGATGGCCATTTTGACAATATTAATTCTTCCTAGCCAAGACCATGGGGTGAATTTCCATTTATTAGTGACCTCTTAATTTCTCGTAAGAGTGTCTTGTAGTTTCCAGGGTATAGGTCTTTCGCTTCTTTAGTTAGGTTTATTCCTAGGTATTTTATTCTTTTTGATGTGATTGTGAATGGAATTGTTTTCCTGATTTCTCTTTCTGCCAATTCACCGTTAGTGTACAGGAATGCAACAGATTTCTGGGTATTAATTTGTATTCCGCAACTTTGCTGAATTCAGATATTAGATCTATGAGGTTTGGAGGGGATTCTTTAGGGTTTTTTATGTACTATCATGTCATCTGCAAACAGGGACAGGTTGACTTCTTCCTTACCAATCTGGATGCCTTTTATTTCTTTGTGTTGTCTGATTGCCGTGGCTACGACCTCCAGAACTATGTTGAATAAAAGTGGGGAGAGTGGGCATCCTTGTCTCGTTCCCGATCTTAAAGAAAAAGCTTTCAGCTTCTCGCTGTTAAGTATAATGTTGGCTGTGGGTTTGTCATATATGGACTTTATTATGTTGAGGTACTTGCCCTCTATACCCATTGTGTTGAGAGTTTTTATAATGAATGGGTGTTAAATTTTGTCGAATGCTTTTTCAGCATCTATGGCGATGATCACGTGGGTTTTTAAAAAAATAATTTATCTTGGTATCATTATTCTACAATTACATGTGCAATATTATGGTTATTAAACTACCCCCTTCATCAGATCCCCCCCACCAACCCCATTACAGTCATTGTTCATCAGCGTAGTGAGATGCTGTAGAATCACTACTTGTCTTCTTTGAGTTGTACAGCCCTCCCCATGCCCCCCCAACATTACATCTGCTAACTGTAATGCCCCTTTTTCCCTCTTACCTCTCCCTTCCCACCCATCTTCCCCAGTACCTTTCTTTCCCTTTGGTAACTATTAGTCTGTTCTTGGGTTCTGTGAGTCTGCTGCTGTTTTTGTTCCTTCAGTTTTTTTCTTTGTTCTTATACTCCACATATGAGTGAAATCATTTGATACTTGTCTTTTTCGGCTTAGCTTATTTCACTGAGCATAATACCCTCTAGCTCCATCCATGTTGTTGCAAATGGTAGGATTTGTTTTCTTTTTATGGCTGAATAATATTCCATTGTGTATATGTACCACCTCTTCTTTATCCATTCATCTACTGATGGACACTAGGTGGCTTCCATTTCTTGGCTATTGTAAATAGTGCTGGGATAAACATAGGGGTGCATCTGTCTTTTTCAAAGTGGGCTGCTGCATTCTTAGGGTAAATTCCTAGGAGTGGAATTCTTGGGTCAAATGGTATTTCTATTTTGAGTTTTTTGAGGAACCTCCATACTGCTTTCCATAGTGGTTGAACTAATCTGCATTCCCACCAGCAGTGTAGGAGGGTTCCCTTTTCTCCACATAATCGCCAACATTTGTTGTTGTTTGTGTTTTGGATGTTGGCCATCCTAACTGGTGTGACGTGATATCTCATTGTGGTTTTAATCTGCATTTCTCTGATGATTAGCGACGTGGAGCATCTTTTCATGTGCGTGTTGGCCATCTGAATTTCTTCTTTGGAGAAGTGTCTATTCATGTCCTCTGCCCATTTCTTAATTGTATTATTTGCTTTTTTTGTTTGTTAAGGTGTGTGAGTTCTTTATATATTTTGGATGTCAACCCCTTTTCAGATACGTCATTTAAGAATATATTCTCCCATACTGTAGGATGTCTTTTTGTTCTACTGATGGTGTCCTTTGCTGTACAGAAGCTTTTCAGCTTGATATAGTCCCACTAGTTCATTTTTGCTTTTGTTTCCCTTGCCCGGGGAGATATGTTCATGAAGAAGTCGCTCATGTTTATGTCCAAGAGATTTTTGCCTATGTTTTTTTCTAAGAGTTTTATGGTTTCATGATTTACATTCAGGTCTTTGATCCACCTTGAGTTTACCTTTGTGTATGGGGCTAGACAGTAGTCCAGTTTCATTCTCTTACATGTAGCTGTCCAGTTTTTCCAACACCAGCTGCTGAAGAGGCTGTCATCTCCCCATTGTATATCCAAGGCACTTTTATCAAATATTAATTGACTGTATATGTTTGGGTTAATGTTTGGATTTTCTATTCTGTTCCACTGGTCTGTGGGTCTGTTTTTGTGCCAATACCAAATTGTCTTGATTACTGTGGCTTTGTAGTAGAGCTTGAAGTCAGGGAGTGTAATTCCCTGTTTTATTCCTCCTTCTCAGGATTGCTTTGGCTATTCGGGGTCTTTTGTGGTTCCATATGAATTTTAGAATTATTTGTTCCAGTTCATTGAAGAAAGCTGTTGGTAGTTTGATAGGGATTGCATTGAATCTGTAGATTGCTTTAGGTAGTATAGCCATTTTGACTATTTATTCTTCCTAGCCAAGAGCATGGGATGCATTTCCATTTGTTAGTGTCCTCTTTGATTTCTCTTAGGAGTGTCTTGTAGTTTTCAGAATACAGGTCTTTCACTTCCTTCGTTAGGTTTATTCCTAGGTATTTTATTCTTTTTGATGCAATTGTGAATGGAATTGTTTTTCTGATTTCTCTTTCTGTTAGTTCATCACTAGTGTATAGGAAAGCAACAGATTTCTGTGTGTTAATTTTGTATCCTGCAACTTTGCTGAATTCAGATATTAGTTCTAGTAGTTTTGGAATAGAGTCTTTAAGGTTTTTTATGTACAGTATCATGTCATCTGCAAATAGTGACAATTTGACTTCTTCTTTACCAATCTGGATGCCTTGTATGTCTTTGTTTTGTCTGATTGCCGTGGCTAGGACCTCCAGTACTATGTTGAATAACAGTGGAGAGAGTAGGCATCCCTGTCTTGTTCCCGATCTTAGATGAAAAGCTTACACCTTCTCACTGTTAAGTATAATGTTAGCTGTGGGTTCGTCATATATGGCCTTTATCATGTTGAGGTACTTGCCATCTATACCCATTTTGTTGAGAGTTTTTATCATGAATGAATGTTGAATTTTGTCAAATGCTTTTTCAGCATCTGTGGAGATGATCATGTGGTTTTTGTCCTTTTTTTTGTTGATGTAGTGGATGATGTTGATGGATTTTCGAATGTTGTACTATCCTTGAATCCCTGAGATGAATCCCCGTTGATCATGATGGATAATCTTTTTATGTATTTTTGAATTCGGTTTGCTAATATTTTGTTGAGTATTTTTGCATCTGTGTTCATCAGGGATATTTGTCTGTAATTTTTTTTTTTTTGTGGTGTGTTTGCCTGGTTTTGGTACTAGAGTGATGTTTGTCTCAGAATGAATTTGGGAGTATTCCCTCCTCTTCTACTTTTTGGAAAACTTTAAGGAGGATGGTATTAGGTCTTCACTAAATGTTTGATAAAATTAATCAGTGAAACCATCTGGTCCAGGGCTTTTGTTCTTAAGTAGTTTTTTGATTACCAATTCAGTTTCTTTACTGGTAATTGATCTATTCAGATTTTCTCTTTCTTCCTAGGTCCGCCTTGGAAGGTAGTATTTTTCTAGGAAGTTGTCCATTTTTTCTAGGTTATCCAGTTTGTTACCATATAATTTTTCATAGTATTCTCTCATAATTCTTTGTATTTCTTTGGTGTCCGTAGTGATTTTTCCTTTCTCATTTCTGATTCTGTTTATGTGTGTAGACTCTCTTTTTTTCTTGATAAGTCTGACTAACGGTTTATCTATTTTGTTTATTTTCTTGAAGATCCAGCTCCAGCTTTCATTGATTCTTTCTATTGTTTCATTCTTCTCAATTTTATTTATTTCTGCTTTAATCTTTATTATGTCCCACCTTCTACTGCCTTTGGGCCTCATTTGTTCTTCCTTTTCTAGGTTCATTAATTGTGAGTTTAGACTCTTCATTTCATTTGCCATTGTTCTTTTTTCCTGAGGTAGGCCTGTACTGCAATATATTTCCCTCTTAGCATGGCCTTTGCTGCATCCCCATAGGTTTTGCGGTGTTGAATTATTGTTGTCATTTGACTCCATATATTGCTTGATCTTTGTTTTTATTTGGTCATTGATCCATTGATTATTTAGGAGCATGTTGTGTAGCCTCCATGTGTTTTGTGGGATTTTTAATTTTCTTTGTGTTATTTATTTCTAGTTTCATATCTTTGTGATCTGAGAACAATCTGTTTGTATTTACTGAGGTTCTTTTTGTGGCCTAGTATATGATCCATTCTTGAAAATGTTCCATGTGCACTTGAGAAGAATGTGTATCCTGTTGGTTTTGGATAGAGTGTTTATTTTGTGGCTCGTTCATCTGTCCTTTGGAGTGTGTGGTGTGTTGAAGTCTCCTGAAATGAATGCACTGCATTTTATTTCCCCCTTTAATTCTGTTAGTATTTGTTTCACATATGTAAGTGATCCTCTGTTGGGTGCATAGATATTTATAATAGTTATATCCTCTTTTTGGGCTGACCCTTTTATCATTATGCAATGTCCTTCTTTGTCTGTTGTGACTCTCTTTGTTTTGAAGTCTATTTTGTGTGATACAAGTACTGCAATTCCTGCCTTTTTCTCACCATTAGTTGCGTGAAATATCTTTTTCCATCCCTTTACTTTCAGTCTGTGTACGTCTTTGGGTTTGAAGTGAGTCTCTTGTAGGCAGCATATAGATGGGTCTTGTTTTTTATCCATTCAGTGACTCTCTGTCTCTTGATTGGTGCATTCCGAGCCTTTACATTTAGGGTGATTATCAATAGGTATGTACTTAATGCTACTGCAGGCTTTAGATCGTGGTTACCAAAGGTTCAAAGGTAATTCCCTTACTATCTAATGGTCTAATTTAACTCACTTCGTATGCCATTACAAACACAACCTAAAAATTCTTTTTTTTTCCTCCTACATTCTTTGTATGTTATGAATCATATTCTGTACTCTTTGTCCCTTGGGTGACATCTATTTAGCCTTAGGAATACTTACATCCATAGGAGTCCCGCCAAAATGAACTGTAGAGGTGGTTTGTGGGAGGTAAATTCTCTCAGGTTTTGCTTATCTGAAAATTGTTTAATCCCTCCTTCAAATTTAAATGATAACCTTGCTGGGTAGAGTATTCTTGGTTCAAGGCCCTTGTGCTTCTTTGCAGTAAATACATCATGCCATTCCCTTCTGGCCTGTAAGGTTTCTGTTGAGAAGTCTGATGATAGCCTGATGGGTTTTCCTTTTTTATGTGACGTTTTGTCTCTCTCCCTAGCTGCTTTTAAAAGTCTGTCTGTATACTTGATCTTTGCAATTTTAATTATTATATGTTGATCTTGTCTTCCTTGGGTCCCTTTTGTTGGGAGGTGTGTGCACATCCATGGCTTGAGAAACTACCTCCTTTCCCAGATTGGGGACGTTTTCAGCAATTAAGTCCTCAATAATACTTTCTATCCTTTTTCTCTCTCTTCTTCTTCTGGTACCCATATAATGTGAATATTGCTCCATTTGGATTGGTCACATAGTTCTCTCAATATTCTTTCATTGTTAGAGGTCCTTTTTTCTCTCTGTGCCTCAGCTTCTATGTATTCCTATTCTCTAATTTCTGTTCCATTTACTGTCTGTCCTACTACATCTTATGTTCTTTTAAATCCCTCCATTGCATGTTTCATTTCAGATATGGAATTTCTTAATGGTTGAATCTCCGACTTAAATTTGTTCCTGAGTTCTTGAATATTTTTCTCTACCTCCATAACCATGTTTTTATAGTTTTTGTTTTGAACTCTCTGTCAGGGAGATTGTTGAGTTCAGTTTCATGTAGCCCTTTTTCTGGGGTTTGTGAGATTTTGATCTGAACCATGTTCTTTGACATTTCATATTTTGTGTGGTGCCCACTGGTGTGCAGAAACTCCAGTCTCTGGAGCTGCTCAGCCCCTAGAGTGAGGTTGCGGGTCTTTTGGGAGCAGAACTGGTGCCTGGGGGGAATGAAAGATCTGTTTCCTGCATCCCGTCTGCTGTTCCTGTCTCTAGTGTCAGAGCCAGTGGGCCAAGCACACCATTGTAAGCCTCTGCTTTGTGTCTCTAGCTGTGGGGCCTCCCTTTGGCTCGCCTCACGCCAGCGCAGTGACTGCGGTTTGCGAGCAGGTGCCTGCAGGCCAGTAGGAAGGCTCGGCAGGCTGTGTGCCACAGTGGGGGGCCTCAGAGCTGAGTAGGCAGCCAGGGGGATGGAACACCTGAAGTTCCTCAAAGTTCATAACCATCTGGGCAGAGGGCTCCCAGACAACCTTGTCCAGCTCTCCCTTCTCCCATGCAGCAAGCTCCACCCAAACTCCGCCCCTTCAGCAGCCTTCTCACTGCTAGGAAGCCTGTTAGACCACCCGCCCCTCCTCTGACACAGAGCGGCCTGGTGTGGATCCCGTCGTCCACAAACGTCCGGAATGTCAGTCTCTCAGGCTCTCCGCCCATCCGAGCTCCCCAATGTCCAGAGCACCACACAATATAGGCTTCCGCTCACAAAGCAGATCTCCAGGGTAGGTGTTCAGCAGTTCCAGGCTTCCACCCCCTCCCTGCTGTGCTTTTCTTCCTCCCGCCGTTGAGCTGGTGTGGGGGAAGGGCTTGGGTCCCGCTGGATTAAGGCTTTTGTACATTACCCTGTTTCGTGAAGTCTGCTCTGTTTGTGAGGTCTGTAAGCAGTGTGGTGCAGCCTTCTTTCTTCTTACCGCTTTAGGCTTAGTTGTATTAATTAACTATATTTTTGTACTGTTTTTGGTTTTGGGAGGAGTTCTCCTGTCACCTCTCATGCCGCTGTCTTGAATCCACTACTACCTCTTTCTTAAGCCTATTGATCTCTTAAAGTCATGGTCAGAAAAACAAGAAACCACCTGAACCAGAAATCCCATCATAAACAGTTCTTGCTAATAATTCATGAAACAATGTCTCAGTAAATTTGAGCCAGTATCTTGTCTAGGACTACTTACCACTCTTTCAGCAGCAAGATGTGATTATTTTCCTGCGCCCTATGACTTTTGAGCACGCATACCTTACTTGTGGAGAAGGAAGGGGTTAGCATAGATCCACTGTATGATTGGAAGATTAACTGATCTTGGACCTCAGTTTCTAAGGATTCCAGTTAAAAGAGATTATCTGTATTTTGCATGTGCATTTTACCCACATTAAATTGAAATCAGCTTTCATTCCAAACATCCGGTGTAGTCTGCTAGTTAGAAAAGCCAGAAACTTCATTGTTAAGGTCTGAGGGTGGAGGTTGGTATATATTCCATCTATTCATCCTTTTCATCTTCATCAACCAAATTATCCAGTGTTTTATACAGCCCTTTCTTCATATCACTGCTTTAAGATCTTTACATACAATAATATTTTCTTCTTATGCCACTTCTATAAGAGTAAATACTATTATTCTGCTCATATCTGGATGATGAAACTGAGGCACAGAAATGTTAACTTGAGGAAGGTTACCCAGTTCCTAAGTGGTAGAACTAGGATTCACACTCAGGAAATCTGGCTCCAGAGTCTGTGCTCTTAACTACCATGCTCCATTGCCTATTTATATTTATATAACAGTTGCCTTGCAGGGTGGTATAATTAAATCAGACTTCATTTGCCTGACACTTTACATGTGTTAGGTGTTCAATAAGTGGAATATTATCACATATTCTTATTAAACACAACTAGAAAGTCTGCAAAGCATGACTTTTAAACATCTCTTTTTAAAAAAGTAGAAATTATATATCTAAATCAGAAATTCATGCTTTAAAAATTTTTTTCTGCCTAATGAGAATAGCAGTTATATTGAGATGATCATTTTTTTTTGCCTTTGTTCTGTTAACCTAGTGAATTACATTGATTTTTTTTGTATGTTGAACCAACCTTGTATTCCTTGGATAAATCCCACTTGGTATGGTATGTAGTCCTTTTAATATGCTCCTGGATTTGGTTTGCTAGTGATTTATCGAGGAGTTTTGCATCTATAATAGATAACTGTTCCATAGTTTTCTTGTGGTATCTTTGTCTGGCTTTATCTCTTCTTGAATTCATTCTCCACCCTCTGTGCCCTCATTATGGAAGAGGCTTTATTTCACTCAATCATTTCTGCCCTAGGTCAGAGTTCAGTTTCACTGCATAACTGTAGAAAGTCAAAACAATCAGGTGATTGTGGGGGCTCTTAAGATATTCTGGGTTTTGACAGTTCAGGGTAAATGGTCCCTAGCATAGGATATTTAATAAAGCATGTATACTATGCAATACTGTTATAGTTCTTTTGAGCCCTGCTGTTAATAGGTGGCTTCAGTTGTTTTCAGAGTTATTAATAGCCCTTGATTTAAAGGCTCATAATTTCCAGAGGCAGAGTTTCAGATCTACCCCCAAATTCTCTCTTCATTATAACACATGGTCTTGTTCATCGGAGAAATGGGATAATGATAGTTATCAATGTTAAGATGAAAGTTAGTGGTAATATATGTAAAGTGCCTGGTTTATTTAAGGAAGCATTCAACAACTATGACATGTTAATTTTCTCCCACCTTCTATCTTCTAAATTGCTCCCAAATGGTGTGATGCTCAAAAATCCAGAATTTAAGTTTTGCTCCTTTGAGTTAGGATAACATTGCTTTTTTCTACCTCTTACTTAATCTTACCTATTTCATATTCCTTTTCCTCAAAATCAGGCACAGCATTCAGGTAGAGTTCTGATGTCTGATGTACTTTCCTTTTTAGTCTGTCCTATAAATGTTACTAGTGAGCATAATATTCTGCCCATTTACCATCAAGATAGGATCAATGGTAATGAGGGAAAACTGAAAGGGAATACTGAAATTACTCATACTTTTGGGGTAAATGCCAAAGCTATGCCTTTCTTGACCTGGTTCCAGCTATCCTAGTAAAGAATCTTCTAACTCATGGCCTTAAGGATTCTGTATTTTTAATCTTTTGGATACTTCTAAAGTATTCTTTCTTTTTCTTTTTCTTAACGCCCTACAGCTCTCACCTGATACTTAGACTAGTGGCCTGGAAAGACGGTGGTGGTGGTGGTGGTAAAGTAGAGTTTTTGTATTTTGCTGCCCTTTGATTTTTACTCCACATCATAAATTAAGCCAGTGATACTAGTGAACCTTACTGTAAGTCACAGTACACATAGTCATGTGAATATGTAGTATTCACATAGTACTTATTCGTAGTACTGTGTATTCAGTTTGATACACATCTAGTAAAAATAACTTTAGTGGAGAGCTTTATTAACTAAAGATATGTCATTAAAAATTTTCAGTAATTTTGTAATTTCAGTCATAGTCTTTATTTTAAGGTAGAGAGAGTTCAGCAATGAAATCACAGGGATTGAATCCTGGGCATGTTTTTATAGATTCGAACAAAAATTATATATTAACACAAGCCTGAAACCAAAAATAATTTTGTAATTTGAAGTATGTTTTTTTCTTCTTACCCCTAGTGTGTATGCTCTAAGGAGGATTCTATTGCTTGGGACATCCAGAAGCTGCTGAAATAAGGGCAATGAATAAAGTCTTTGTTTCTCTTAGTTAAGGCAATTGGAAATACCTGAGCCAGTGGGAAATACCTTGCAGTCAGGACCCAAGTACAGGGAGTGTAGTATATACACATAGACATGCCTCTTCGTAGATATTGGAAAACTAGTTCCACAGGTCTGAAACAGGAAGATTCAGCTTTTTAATTTTAAGCACCACGTGACAGGATTGTTATATTAAGTTACCTGCAGAGCAGTGACAGGTGTCCTAATGGGTAGGATTATATAACCTTTAGTACTTCAAGAAATATTTCCTAATGAATACCCACATGTATATTACGTGTGTGAGATGTTTGTGAAATGATACATACATTAAGGGGAGACTTTTGTTCAGGTTTTATTTGAAGACAAAAGTAAAGGCACAGTCTATTCTGTTTTGGTCTAAATTTCAAGATGAAAGTTGTCCAGCTAATTAGAGAAAAGGGTATATTTTTGGATGCATTCTAAATTCTGACTTGAGCTGTACAAATTTAAAAAACTTTTCTCTGAGTCGTTGTTTATTAACTCTGGAAAAATTTGTGATTACTCTGCTGCTGAGAATAAATGGCAAAAATCTCCAGTTTCCTTTAATGAAATGGACTGGTTGGTAAGACACGTATGTTCTAATTAGTCTTTTGGTTTGACTCTTAAAATGTCAACCTATGTATGGACAGTTGAATCAAGGTCATTCCACCTGGAGAGTCTTGACTGTCCTCAAATTCTTCTCCAGAAGTAAGGAAAGGACTTTTACCAGTTGTTTTTGTACCGCTCTCTATTATGTGAGAGAGGCAGCCCAGAATAGTGAAAGGAGCATGAACTTTGGAGTTAGACAAGACCTAGAGTTTTTTTTTAATTTTTAATTTTGGTATCATTAATGTACAATTACATAAGCAACATTATGATTACTAGACTCCCGTCATTATCAAGTCCCCACCACATACCCCATTACAGTCACTGGGATCATGACCACTTTTAATTGTCTTGATTACTGTGTGTTTTAGATTCTAGAAAATGGGCAAATATTGCTTCTGTAATTAAGAAAAAAGGATTTGTCAAGAAACGTTTATTGAATACATGTTCTAGGAAAATGAATATGAATAAGACATATAATTCCTGCCTGTGAGGTGGAGCTAAAACCAGACATATAAGTAATAGTACTTTGTATTTTTTTTGCATTGTACAATATATCCTCCCCCTGAACAATACCAATAATAAAAATACCATTTGATTGTGATGCAGTGTAGAGTTAAAACTTTAGATGAGGGAGAAAAATACTTTTGAGGACATTGAACAGAAGAAATGAAATATGAATTGTGTCAAATGATATCACTAGGTAACTGGAAGGGAAGAAGACTACGTGAAGACAGAATAAGCATGTACAGAGATTAAACAAATTGACATGTTTAGAGAACTGCTGGTAGAGCTGCACGTGGTTGAAGCATAGGTTCTAAGGAAAAATGGTGAGAGATGAGGCTGGAAAGGTTAAGTGCCAGATCATGGCAGGTCTTTCTCATCCATGGTAAGGAATTTGATATTTAACTCTGTGCTGCAGAGAGCCCATCAATGATTTTATGTAGGAGCAAACTTGGGACTTGCCCTTTCAAAATACCAGGTTAAAGGTGATGTGGATATTAGACTGGAGAAGAATGAAACTGAAATCAGGAAGTTCAGGCAGGTGAATGTTTCAGCAGCTCAGGCTAGGAAATAAAGGGCATGAATTAGGACAGTGGTAGTGGATGGAGAGGAATAGATTGATCTGAAAGATTTAAGAACTAGGATCTGTAGGATATAGTGATAGAGGGAATTAGGGAAGAAAGTGGAGTCTAGAATGATGACAAGGTTTCTGAGTTGGGTGCCTGGGTGAATGGGTATGCCATTAACAATAGAACACATACACAGCCCAAACCAAAAAAGAATTGAAACAAGAATTAGGAACAGAAAGTTTTTTTGGCTCTTTTAGGATATCTAAGTGTACTTATGTATGGGTTATAGGAGTAAACTGATCTGTTGCTCAGGGGTGTTACCTGGGTTGGTGGAGGATGTGCTGAGAACTGTGGTTGGCTGCAAAGTGCCCCCTCAAAATACATCCACAACCAAAAAATCTCTATAACCTATGAATGTTTCCTCATAATGGCCCAAAATGGTGCAGGGAGTGTCTTTATAGATGTGACAGGGAGATTATCCTGGGTTATCCTGGTGAGCCCTAATGCAGTCACATGTGTCCTTATAAGATGGAGACAGAGGGAGATTTCACACACACAGAGAAAATGATGTGAAGATGGAGCCGAGAGAGATTTGAAGATGCTGGCCTTGAAGATTGGAGTGATGTGGCCATAAAACAAAAAATGCTGGGCAGCCACCAGAAACTGGAGAATCCAAGGGTTGGATTCTCCCCAGAGACACTAAAGGGAGTCAAGGCCTTGCTGACATCTTGATTTTGTCCTGACTTCAGACTTCTGGCCTCCAGAGCTATGAAAGAATGCCTTTCTGTTGTTATAAACTTCCAGTTTGTGGTAATTTGTTAAAGCAACCACGGGAAACAAATACAGGAGCCAATAGAGTTTATAAATAAAAGTAATGGATATGGGTGACTTCATCTTAGGGAGGACGCATGGTCTGGGGAAAAGAGGAGGGAGGACAGAAGTTTCTGTTATCTGGCACCATCCAGAAATATATTATTTTGGATTAGAGAGTATTTCAGAAACTGAATACAAAACCTTGTAATCATTGACACTTTTTTATTGATAAAAATTTTTTTGGTGGAATACTTTAATTTCCTTTGTCTTTTGTATAAAATGTTGAACCATGTTGGTAACTCCTAAATGTCTGTCCTTAATGGATATACCTTACTTAGATTCTAGTCTTCTAACTCTGTCTTTAATATCTGAATTTTACTCCAAAGTAACATTTTGCTCCAAAGCAGAGACTTAATGTTAGTTTTCTTTCCTAGATCCTTTGTTACCAGATGATTATCAAATCCCCTCAAAAGTTTTCTGAAATCTGTTATTCTCCATTCCATGGCCAAGCTCATAATTATCTCACTTTAGTTTTCTGCAGAAGACCTCTAGTTACTTTCTTAACTGCAGGTGACCCTTCAAGAGTTTTTTTTATAGACTAGTCTTCTTTAAATAGCAAAATCAATGTGTTATAAAATCTAGAACAATTCACTATTGTATCTTAATGCAGTCTGAATTCTTTCTGTCTGGGTGACAGTCATTTTTTTTTTTGGTTGTTATGTCTCATTACCTTTTTTTTTTTTGGTATCATTAATATACAATTACATGAGCAACATTGTGGTTACTAGATTCCCCCCATTATCAAGTGCCCACCACATACCCCATTACAGTCACTGCCCGTCAACATAGTAAGATGCTGTAGAATCACTACTTGTCTTCTGTGTTATACGCCTTCCCCATGCCCCTCGCTACATTATTTGTGCTAATCGTAATGCCCCTTATTCCCCTTCTCCCTCCCTCCCTCCCTTCCCACCCACCCACCCGCCCCAGTCCCTTTCCCTTTGGCAACTGTTAGTCCATTCTTGGGTTCTGTGAGTCTGCTGCTATTCCTTCAGTTTTTGCTTCCCATGACCTTTTTTTTTTTTGCTATTATTAATGTATGATTACATGAGCAATATTATGGTTACTAGACTTCCCCTATTATCAAGTCCCCACCACATACCCCATTACAGTCACTGTCCATCAGTGTAGTAAGATGCTATAGAATCACTACTTGTCTTCTCTGTGTTACACTGCCTTCCCTGTACCCCACCCTGCTACATTACGTGTGCTAATTGTAATACCCTTTTTCCCCCTTATCGCTCCCTTCCCGCCCATCTTCCCCAGCTCCGTTCCCTTTGGTAACTGTTAGTCTGTTCTTGGGTTCTGTGAGTCTGCTGCTGTTTTGCTCCTTCAGTTTTTTCTTTGTTCTTCTACTCCACAGATGAGTGAAATCATTTGATACTTGTCTTTCTCCACCTGGCTTATTTCACTGAGCATAATACCCTCTAGCTCCATCCATGTTGTTGCAAATGGTAGGATTTGTTTTCTTCTTATGGCTGAATAATATTCCATTGTGTATATGTACCACATCTTTATCCATTCATCCACTGATGGACATTTAGGTTGCTCCAATTTCTTGACTATTGTAAATAGTGCTGCGATAAACATAGGGCTGCATATGTCTTTTTCAAACTGCGCTGCTACATTCTTAGGGTAAATTCCTAGGAGTGGAATTCCTGGGTCAAATGGTATTTCTATTTCGAGTTTTTTGAGGAATCTCCATACTGCTTTCCACAATGGTTGAACTAATTTACATTCCCACCAGCAGTGTAGGAGGTTTCCCCTTTCTCCACATCCTCACCAACATTTGTTGTTGTTTGTCTTTTGGATGGTGGCCATACTAACTGGTGTGAAGGGTGACAGTCATTTGATCCACAAATATCTTAAACTATTTTATTAACATGCACATAAATTTTTCTGGCTTCTCTTCTAATCAGGCCAAGTTCTTCATGCAATTCACTGAGCTGGATTGAGGAATGGGCCAGTTGGGCCTCTCCTCAGAATTCTGAAAGTTCACTGGAAATGAAACAAGGTGGAGAAATTGTTTTCTAAAAATCCACTTACAGAGAGTGTTAAATGTGCCTTTGGGAAATATTTTTATAAGCTCTTTGGGCTAGAGCTTGAGACCACCAAAGGGCATTCAAAACTGCCCGCTCAGGTGAGTAATTTGGATTAATGCCAGGGCCTTTTGCTAAGTCAGGACTCATAAATTTAGGGCCAGAGACAAGGGAAACAAAATAAATGAAGAAGTGGAACTACGTCAAACTAAAAAGCTTCTGTACAGCAAAGGACACTATGAGCAGAGTAGAAAGTCATCCTACATTATGGCAGAATATATTCATGCTCATCTGATAAGAGGTTAATATCCAAAAATATACAAAGAACTCATATGCCTCAACACCTAAAAAACAAATAACCTAATGAAAAAATGGGTGGAGGATCTGAACAGAAAGTTCTCCAAAGAAGGAATCAAATTTCCAGCAGGCATATGAAAAGATGCTCCACATCACTAATCATCAGGAAAATGCAAATCAAAACCGCGATGAGCTATCATCTCATACCAGTCAAAATGGCCACTATCCAAAAGACAAGAAATAACAAATGTTGGCAAGGATGCAAAGAAATAGGAACCCTCCTACACTGTTGGTGGGAATGTAAATTTGTGCAACTGCTGTAGAAAGCAGTATGGAGGTTCCTCAAAAAACTAAAAAAAGAAATACCATTCGATCCAGCAATCCCACTTCTAGGAATTTACCCAAAGAAAACAAAATCCCTGATTCAAAAAGATATATGCACCCCCTATGTTTATCGCCACACTGTTTGCAATAGCTAAGATATGGAAGCAACCTAAGTGTCCATCAATAGATGAGTGAATAAAGAAGATGTAGTACATACACACAATGGATTATTCAGACATAAAAAGAAAAGAGATCCTGCCATTTCCAACAACATGGATGGATCTAGAGGGTATTATGCTCAGGGAAATAAGCCAGGCAGAGAAAGACAAATACTGTATTTCACTAATTTGTGGAATATAAAAAAGCCAAAACAGCTGGAACAAAACAACATTAGACTCATAGACCCTGAGAAGTGACTAGTGGTTACCAAGAGGGAGTGGTTGGGGTGCGTGGGGGACAGGTGAGGGGGGATAAACGGGCACAATAATTTGCAATCACAATATCAGTTGGTCATGGGGATGGTAGTACAGCATGGAGAATATAGTCAGTGATTCTGTAACATCTTACTATGTTGATAGTAACCACACTGGAGGGGGTGAGGATTTGGTAATGTGGGTAACTGTTGAACCACTGTGTTGTATGAAACCAACATAAGATTGTATATCAATGATACTTCAATTAAAAAAAAAGATTTATTACTTTTTTGGTTCCTGGGAAACCTACAATGCTTAAAAATATGTGACAAAATGAATTTACTGGGGAAAAAAATGACAGTAAAAAACAAGAGACATTTAGGGAAATGGTGAATTATTATAAGAAAAATCTGATATTAAAAAAAACACCTCAGGACTTGGGGAAATCACTTTTTAAAACATACTAAATCACTAAATTGATAACACTAATATAAAAAACCTTAGATGTGCATGGGGCTGGGCTGGAATCAGGAGGCAGGTCAGGAGGAGAAGAGGACTATTTTATTTGTCCTGGTCCTCAAGCCTGACACAGCTTAAAATTAACTGCTGTTAGCCAAAAGCTGTTAACAGTAGACATGTTCATCAGCATGTGACTAGATAAATAAAAGGTGGTTTGTCCATACAGTTGAACACCACCGCCTAGCTATAAAAAGGAGCAAGTTACTTATACAGACAATGTGGTTGAATCTCAGAACTGCTAAGTGAAAAAAGCTGACACAATAAGGTGTATGCTATATGATTCCATTTATATAAAATTCTAGAAAATGCAAACTAGTCTATGTAATTAAGTAGATCAGTGGTTACCTGGACCTAGGGGCTGCAAAGGGTAGAAGGAATCACTGGGAGCAGGGAAGGGAGGGGTTATGGAAATATTCTGCATTTTGGTTGTGGTGGAGGCTGCATGAGCGTATACAACTATCGAAACTCATAGAATTGTATACTTTAAGTGAGAGTAGTTCACTGTATATAATTTAAAACTCAATAAAGTTGATTCCTGGAAAAAAAAAATTTAGGGCCAGAGATGAATTAGGCAAGACCACCTGAGGAGGCATTGAGCACAAGCCGCCTTCCTCCTA
This sequence comes from Smutsia gigantea, assembly GCA_032199065.1. NCBI lineage: Eukaryota > Metazoa > Chordata > Mammalia > Pholidota > Manidae > Smutsia > Smutsia gigantea. The sequence goes on from JAVSCE010017370.1 coordinate 27,662, forward strand.
TCTCCTTTCCCTTCTTCAGATTTCAGCAACCTTCAGGCTTCTCTCTGAATAAGTGTTGAACACATATTTAAAAAATGCTGTTTTGAAAGTGTTCATTCTCAGCCTACTCAGGTTCCCACATGTCTTTGTCTGGTTTTGGAACTTAAAATACTTTTTCTTTTGCCGCCTCTGTATATGTGTGTGCGCACGTGTGTGTTTTCTTCTTTCCTGCTCAAAAAAATGTGTTCTTCTTTTGTCTGTATTAGAAAACATAGAGTCTAAGATATTTTTACATCTGTGGTTTTGTAATTAGAGAAAGCTCCTGCCCAAACAGGAGCAAATGAGCACTGTTTGGATCTCCCAAGTGTTTGGAAGGTTTGGGTAGGTATGGAGTATGCATTCTCGAAGGGGTGATAACTTAGATATCGACAATGGTTTTGTGACCCTCCAAAGCTCAGTGCCTCCCTGCAAAATCTCATCTTTTTAGTTTTTTAATTTCTCTTGTTTGGGAGAAATTTAAATTAAAATTAATCAGTTGAATTTATTTAGAATAATTAAGTTAGACTTAATGCCAGTTTTTACACTAGTGATAAAAAAAAGTTGAGAAACACTGGTGTAGAGAAAGGTAAAAGATGCTGTTACAGCTTTCATTGTTTTTTGTGATAAGTCTCACATTTACTGAATTTTTTAAATGAGTTAATTCTTTTCTTCAGTCAGTATTTATTAGCAAAGCAGTTTGCTGACTTTTATTGAACAAAGAAGCATAATGGTTTTGTACCTGTATAGACTTAACTTTTTTGGAGGAAAAAAGACATAAAAAAGGAAGTAGCAAATTATACTAAATACATTTTAGAAGATATGCCAATTTAGTATAACAGTTGCTATTTTAGGTAAGGGAAGAGATTATTCAGAAAGGTCAGGTTCATGGAGAATCTAGGAATTTGAACTATACTTAGATAATACAGAACTTGAATAGACAAATGGAGAGTTAAGCATAGTCCCGATTAAAATGCCATTTTGATTTTTTGTGATTTACTCAAATGTGAGAAAGATATGTGAGGTAGGGAGGTAAATTATAACTACTATTACTAACTGACCTAAAGAAAGTCAGTCTTGCAGAAATTTAGAGGCTCTTCTGTTGCTTACTTTTATTTCTGTGCCTTTAACTTCTTATTAACCATTAAATCTTCCAATTTGAGCCCAAGTTTATCCTTACCTTTTAATAGATTTATTTTCAAGGTAGGAACATGCTTTTTTTAGACCACAGAGAAGAACTATAAAGTTTTATGGTGGCAAGTTTTCCACTAAGCACTTCACATACACTTAATCTGAGCTAAGGACGCTATAAAGTATTTAACATTTTCCCCCTATTTTATAAATGGAAATTGTACACTGATAAAACAACCAAGGACACCTCAACATTTTGAATGGCAGAGTCTTACTATGGAGCCTGAGGTTTTGAATTAAAAAAAAAAGCTTATTAACATTAGGGATGGTAAGTCTTTTTGTAAAAAGAGGCCATTTTTTGTTCCTAAAACCTTGAGTTCACAAAAGGAAAGGTAAAGAAGCGAATACTGAGAGTAAAGTAGCATAATGTGGAATTGGTGCTCTTAGAATTCTAGTTAGTTGCTGTGTTGGGTGGGGTGAGGGACGAGGGTTACTCACATGCAGGGCTATGGCACTGCCACCTAAGGGGTCATCTGGTTCTGACACTAGCTTTGTATCTTCATCCCAACAGTAATGGAGTTGAACATTTTAATATCTACCATTTGATCCTGACTTATCAGTTAAAGGACCCCTGTCTTAGAAGTACCTTTCTGTGCCTAGGTCTCGGAATACTGTTATATTCTGATATGAAAAAGGGATAGGTGGTCTATCTATCTACCAAAATAATTTATTTGGTGGCTGTCCACTCCAAGAGATAACTCACTGTTACAAAAATGACAGCTCCATTTGTAAGGTCTTTGAAATTGATGGCCTACATAGGGAAGAATCAAACTTTTTTCTTTGTCTTATCTAGTGACGAGTGCCATGAGAAGCTGTATTTTGTATATTTCCCATTTGTTGATTTCAGTGTATTGCTTGTGCCTCTAACAACTTCAAAAGAGGAAATATAAACAGCAAAAGAAATGGAAAGTGTTTTACTTGCTAGGGATAAATTTAAGTGTAGTTAGCGGAAGAAATGGGAAGTGTTCTACCTTACAAGCAGTGAATTGCAAATTTAAACAAGTTATTGTTGTTTGCCTTAAAAAAAATATATATATATACACACACACACATATACATACACACACACACACACACACCCCCCATGAAGTGAGCATTCATATAAAGAGGTAAACTTTTTTGGAAAGCAGCTTGGAAATATTTATTGTGAGTCTTAAAAATGTCTTTTGGCCTGAAAATTTATCCTAATGAGGTAATGTTATATAGAAAAAAACTTGGGGGTGCAAAGTGCGTGTACGTGTTGTGTTATTTGGTAATAGCCCCAAATTGCAAATAGTGGTACCTCTGCAAGATGGAATATATACAACCATTAAAAGAAATCTTTTGAAGACATAAGAGTGAAAAAATTTTACCATATTGTTTATAAAAGCAATGAAAACTTCTTTGTGCTCATTTATTAACATCTCAACAATAGGTGAGTATTGATCATCCCCTCCTTCCTGAAACAGTCATTCTCCTCAGCCAGTGGTAGTTCTTTTTTTTCTTGCTGACTGTTCTTAGTCCCTTTTGCTGTCTCTTCCTTTTCTGTTTGCTTTCTAAATGTAGGAGTTCTTCAGGGCTTAGTCTGATATCTTGTACTTTAATTTTTTTTAATTGACAAACAGTAAAATTGACTTTTTATTGGGTGTATAGTTCTATGATTTTTTTTTGATATTGTTAATCTACAACTACATGTGCAACATTATGGTTACTAAACTCCCCATTTCATCAAGTCTCCCCCACATACCCCATTACAGTCACTGTCAATGAGCGTAGTGAGATGCTATAGAATAACTACTGGTCTTTGAGTTGTACAGCCCTCCCTGTGCCCCCCTCTACATTATGTCTGCTAATCATAATGCCCCCTTTTCCCCCTTATCCCTTTCCACCCATCCTCCCCAGTCCCCTTCCCTTTGGTAACTGTTAGTCCATTCTTGGGTTCTGAGAGTCTGCTGCTGTTTTGTTCCTTCAGTTTTTTTCTTTGTTATACTCAACATATGAGTGAAATCATTTGATACTTGTCTTTTTCCACCTGGCTTATTTCACTGAGCATAATACCCTCTAGTTGCATCCATGTTGTTGCAAATGTCTGGATTTGTTTTCTTCTTATGGTTGAATAATATTCCATTGTGTGTATGTACCCCATTTTTTTATCGATTCATCTACTGATGGACACTTAGGTTGCTTCCATTTCTTGGCTATTGTAAATAGTGCTGTGATAAACATAGGGGTGCATATGTCTTTTTCAAACTGGGCTCCTGCATTCTTAGGGTAAATTCCTAGGAGTGGGATTCCTGGGTCAAATGGTATTTCTATTGAGTTTTCTGGGGAACCTCCATACTGCTTTCCACAGTGGTTGAACTAATTTGCATTCCCACAGGAGTGTAGGAGGTTTCCCCTTTCTCCACATCCTTGCCAACATTTGTTGTTGTTTGTCTTTTGGGTGGTGGCCTTCCTTACTGGTGTGAGGTGATATCTCATTGTGGTTTTAATTTGCATTTCTCTGATGATTAGTGATGTGGAGCATCTTTTCATGTGCCTATTGGCCATCTGAATTTCTTCTTTGGAGAAGTGTCTATTCAGATCCTCTGCCCATTTTTTAATTGGATTATTTGCTTTTTGTTTATTGAGGTGCGTGAGCTCTTTATATATTTTGGATGTCAACCCCTTATCGGATATGTCATTTACAAATATATTCTCCCATACTGTAGGATGTCTTTTCTACTGATGGTGTCCTTTGCTGTACAGAAGCTTTTCAGCTTGATACAGTCCCACTTGTTCATTTTTGTTTTTGTTCCCCTTGCCCGTGGAGATATGTTCACGAAGAAGTTGCTCATGTTTATGTCCAAGAGATTTTTGCCTATATTTTTTTCTAACAGTTTTATGGTTTCATGACTTACATTCAGGTCTTTGATCCATTTTCAGTTTACTTTTGTGTATGGGGTTAGACAGTAATCCAGTTTCATTCTCTTACATGTAGCTGTCCAGTTTTGCCAACACCAGCTGTTGAAGAGGCTGTCATTTCCCCACTGTATATCCATGGCTCCTTTATCATATATTAATTGACTGTATATGTTTGGGTTAATGTCTGGACTCTCTATTCTCTTCCACTGGTCTGTGGGTCTGTTTGTGTGCCAGTACCAAATTGTCGATTACTGTGGATTTGTAGTAGAGCTTAAAGTCTGGGAGCGTAATTCCCCCTGTTTTATTCTTCCTTCTCAGGATTGCTTTGGCTATTCGGGGTCTTTTGTAGTTCCATATGAATTTTAGAACTATTTGTTCCAGTTCATTGAAGAATGCTGTTTGTATTTTGATAGGGAATTCATTAAATCTGTAGATTGCTTTAGGTAGGATGGCCATTTTGACAATATTTATTCTTCCTACCCAAGAGCATGGGATGAATTTCCATTTGTTAGTGTCCTCTTTAATTTCTCTTAGGAGTGTCTTGTAGTTTTCAGGGTATAGGTCTTTCACTTCCTTCATTAGGCTTATTCCTAGGTATTTTATTCTTTTTGATGCAGCTGTGAATGGAATTGTTTTCCTGATTTCTCTTTCTGTCAGGTCATTGTTAGTGTATAGGAAAGCTACACATTTCTGTGTGTTAATTTTGTATCCTGCAACTTTGCTGAATTCAGATATTAGTTCTAGCAGTTTTGGAGTGGAGTCTTTAGGGCTTTTTATAAATAATATCATGTCACCTGCAAATAGTGGCAGTTTGACTTCTTTACCAATCTGGATGCCTTGTATTTCTTTGTTTGTCTTGATTGCCATGGCTAGGACCTCCAGTACTATGTTGAATAACAGCGGGGAGAGTGGGCATCCCTGTCTTGTTCCCAATCTTAGATGAAAAGCTTTCAGCTTCTTGCTGTTAAGTATGATGTTGGTTGTGGGTTTGTCATATATGGCCTTTATTCTGTTGAGGTACTTGCCCTCTATACCCATTTTGTTGAGAGTTTTTATCATGAATGGATGTTGAATTTTGTCAAATGCTTTTTCAGCATCTATGGAGATGATCATGTGGTTTTTGTTCTTCTTTTTGTTGATGTGGTGGATGATGTTGATGGATTTTCGAATGTTGTACCATCCTTGCATCCCTGGGATGAATCCCACTTGATCATGGTGTATGATCCTCTTGATGTATTTTTGAATTCGGTTTGCTAATATTTTGTTGAGTATTTTTGCATCTACGTTCATCAGGGATATTGGTCTGTAATTTTCTTTTTTGGTGAGGTCTTTGCCTGGTTTTGGTATTAGAGTGATGCTGGCTTCATAGAATGAGTTTGGAAGTATTCCTTCCTCTTCTATTTTTTGGAAAACTTTAATGAGAATGGGTATTATTTGTTCTGTATATATCTGATAAAAATCAGAGGTGAATCCATCAGGCCCGGGGGTTTTGTTCTTGGGTAGTTTTCTGATTACCGATTCAATTTTGTTGCTGGTAATTGGTCCGTTTAGGTTTTCTGTTTCTTCCTTTGTCAGTCTTGGAAGGTTGTATTTTTCTAAGAAGTTGTCCATTTCTTCTAGGTTTTCCAGCTTGTTAGCATATATATTTTCATATTAATTTGGTCATTGATCCATTGATTATTTAGGAGCATGTTGTTAAGTCTCCATTTGTTTGTGAGCCTTTTTGTTTTCTTTGTACAATTTATTTCTAGTTTTATAGCTTTATGATCTGAGAAGTTGGTTGGTAGAATTTCAATATTTTTGAATTTACTGAGGTTCTTTTTGTGGCCTAGTATGTGGTCTATTCTGGAAAATATTCCATGTACACTTGAGAAGAATGTGTATCCTGTTGTTTTTGTGTGTAGAGTTCTGTAGATGTCTGTTAGGTCCATCTGTTCTAGTGTGTTGTTCAGTGCCTCTGTGTCTTTACTTATTTTCTGTCTGGTTGATCTGTCCTTTGGAATGAGTGGTGTGTTGAAGTCTCCTAAAATGAATGCATTGCTGTTTATTTCCTCCTTTAATTCTGTTAGTATTTGTTTCACATATGTCGGCGCTCCTGTGTTGGGTGCATACATATTTATAATGGTTATATCCTCTTGTTGGACTGACCCTTTATCGTTATGTAATGTCCTTCTTTATCTCTTGCTACTTTCTTCGTTCTGAAGTCTATTTTGTCTGATACAAGTACTGCAATACCTGCTTTTTTCTCCCTGTTGTTTGCATGAAATATCTTTTTCCATTCCTTCACTTTTAGTCTGTGTATATCTTTGGGTTTGAAGTGAGTTTCTTGTAAGCAGCATGTAGATGGGTCTTGCTTTTTTATCCATTGTGTTACTCTGTGTCTTTTGATTGGTGCATTCAGTCCATTTACATTTAGGGTGATTATCGATAGATATGTACTTATTGCCATTGTCGACTTCAGATTCGTGGTTACCATAGGTTCAAGGGTAGCTTCTTTACTGTCTAACAGTCTAATTTAACAGTCTTGTTAATCTTTTATAAACACAGTCTGATGATTATTTATTTCTCTCCGTTCTTATTCTTACTCCTCCATTCTTTATATGCTAGGTGTTTTATTCTGTACTCTTTTATGTTTCCTTTGACTGTTTTTGTGGATAATTGATTTTTTTTTTTTGCCTTTAGTTAGTATTTGGATGGTCTGCTTTCTTTGCTATGATTTTCTTTTCTCTGGTGACATCTTTTTAGCCTTAGGAGTGCTTCCATCTAGAGCAGTCCCTTTAAGATATCCTGTAGAGGTGGTTTGTGGAAGGCATATTCCTTCAACTTTCGCTTGTCTGGGAATTGTTTAATCCCTCCCTCAAATTTAAATGATAATCGTGCTGGATACAGTACTCTTGGTTCAAGGCCCTTCTGTTTCATTGTGTTAAATATATCTTGCCATTCTCTTCTGGCCTGTAAGGTTTCTGTTGAGAAGTCTGATGATAGTCTGATGGGTTTTCCTTTGTAGGTGATCTTTTTTCTCTCTCTGGCTGTCTTTAATACTCTGTCCTTGTCTTTGATCTTTGCCATTTTAATTATTATATGTCTTGGTGTTGTCTTCCTTGGGTCCCTTATGTTGGGAGATCTGTGGGCTTCCATGGTTTGAGAAACTATTTCCTTCCCCAGCTTGGGGAAGTTTTCCTCAATTATGTCTTCAAAGACACTTTCTATCCCCTTTTCTCTCTCTCCTTCTTCTGGTATTCCTATTATGCGAATATTGTTCCGTTTGGATTGTTCACACAGTTCTCTTAATATCCTTTCATTCCTAGAGATCCTTTTATCTCTCTCTGCCTCAGCTTCTCTGTACTCCTGTTCTCTGATTTCTATTCCACTAACAGTCTCTTGCACCTCGTCCAGTCTGCTCTTAAGCCCGTCAATCGATTTTTTCATTTCTGTAATGTGCCTCCTGAGTTCCTCCCTTAGCTCTTGCATATTTCTCTGTAGGTCCATCAGCATGGTTATGATTTATATTCTGAATTATTTTTCAGGAAGATTGTTTAAATCTATCCCACCAGTCCATCTCTCTGGAGTTGTCTGGGTGATTGTTGACTCCACCAGATTCTTCTGTCTTTTAATGGCACTAGAAGTGGTCGCAGATAGTTGCCCCTTGTGTCAGCTGGGAGAACAAAGTTCCTTCCTGCTTGTTATTCTCCTTGCCTTTCTCCACAGCCTGTGCTGGTTACCTGCACACCAGGAGGCTGTCTCTGGGATAATCCCTGAGCTGCCACGTGTGGTGCCACCCTCAGACTAGCCTAGAGCACTGTGAGGGGTTGCAGCCATGCTGGGTGCGTTCTGCTCCCCATGGTGCCTTTCGGACCTTTCTCTGGCTTCCATGGCCCTCCCTGGTTAGCTGCGCACCCGCCGGGAGGAGATTCTGTGTGGTTCCTGTAGGCGAGGCAGCTCTTACACAGCTGTCGCAGATCTGCCGGATCGTTTGCAGCGCCCGCCATTCGGGAACAAATGGCAGGCTGCTTATCTGTGTGATTGGCTTTGGCGGGGCTGCTTTACCCGGCAGCCAGTTAGGGGGCCCGAAATTCCTGAAGATTCCCAGCCTGCTGGGCTGAGTGCGCTGGGACGATTTTGTTCTGCTGTTTGGCCCTTGTCTCTTTAAGACTTTTAAAGAAGCGCACACTTTTCTTTTGTCCCATGGGAACCGGCTGTGGGGACCTGCTCTCAGTCCCCATCTCGGATCCTGCCCTTCCGTTTCTCTAATCTGTAGTACATCATGCGGTGTGTGTCTGTGTTCCCAATGCAGATCACTAGGGCTGGTTATTTAGCAGGCCTGTACTTCCACTCCCTCCCACTCTTCCTTTCCTCCCCGCCATTGAGCTGGGATTGGGTAGTGCTCAGTTCCCACCGGGTCGCGGCTTTGTATCTTTCCCGCTTCATGAGGTGCTGAGTTCTCCCAGATGTAGCTGTAGCCTTGCTGTTGTACTGTATCTTCTGGTCTCTCTTTTAGGAATAGTTGTATTTGTTGTATTTTCACAAATACATATGGTTTGGGGAGGACATTTCCGCCGCCCTGCTCACGCCGCCATCTTCGAACCTCTTCTTCAGTTCTATGAATTTTTAACCCACGTATAGATTTGTGTAACCATCACTACAATGAGGATACAGAATAGTAACATCACTACCCAAAAGTTCCCTTTTTGTCAGTTGTAGGTACACCTTCCCCACCCCTAATCCCTGGCAACAGTTATGGTTTTATCTTTTGGAGAATATAACCTTTTCATTCTGGCTTCTTTGGAAACTCAGCATAATACTTTTGAGATCCATCCAAGTTGTTGTGTATCAGTAGTAGTTCATTCCTTTCTTGATGAGTAGTATTCCATTGTGTGGACACACCACAGTGTGTGTGTTCATTCATCTACTGCAGGTCAGTTAGGTTGTTTCCAGTTTGAAGGAGTTATGAATAGAGCTGTCATAAACATTTGTATACAGGTTTTTGTAAGAATGTAAGATTTTATTTTTCCAGGTTAAATGTTTAGGAATATGTTTGCAGAGTCTTATGGTAAATGTGTATGTTTTACAAGAAATTGCCAACTTGTTTGCTAGAGTGGCCGTACAATTTTGCATCCCACCCAGCCATGTATGAGAATGACAGTTGGTTCTCATCTTAGTTAGCATTTTGTATTGTTAGCATTTTATATTGTTTATATTGTTAGTCATTATAATAGGCATGTACTGGTATCTTGTGGTTTTAGCTTGCATTTCTTTAATTGCTGCTTATGTTGAACATCTTAGCATTTGACAATCATCTTTGTTGAAGAGAATTCTTATCCATTTTTTAATTGTGTGGTTTGTTTTCATGCTATTGAGTTCGAGACTTCTTTATGTATTCTGAATACATACCCTTTGTCAGGTATATAATGTATAATTATTTTCTTCTATCTGTAGCTTATATTCTCATTCTCCTAACAGTAATCATTCAGAGAACAAGTCTTGTCTTGCTTTCTGTTTTCTACCTCTTAGACTTTATTAAAAATAGCTTTATTGAGTTGTGATTTATATCCCATAAAACTTGTTTTAAAAGATGTACAATTCAGTGATTTTTAAAAATGCACATAGTTGTATAACCCTCACCACAATCCAATTTTAGAGCATTTTCGTCAACCAAAATGGCCCTTGTGTAGTCTGTTTCTCATTCAGCATTATTGCTTTAGTCCTAGGTAACCACTAATCTGCTTTCTATCTCTACATTTGTGCTCCTTTTTTTGACATTTCATGTGAATGGAATCATGCAAAATGTAGACCTTTATTTTGTCTTCTTTCATGTAAATCCACATATCATAAAATCCATCTATTTAAATTAATATTGATTAACATTAAAATCAGTAAATTAAATAATACAGTATTGTTTTTGTGTATGCAGCATAGTGACTCAACAATTACATACATTATGAAATGGTCACCATGATAAATGTAGTTACCAACTGTCATCTTATAAAAGTATTACAATATTATTGTTTGTACTGCTTACACGGTGCTTTTCATCCCTGTGACTGTTTTGTAATTGGCATTTTGTATTTCTTTATCCCCTTCATGTATTTTGCCCTGTGGCAACTGTCAGTTTCTTCTCCACATTTGGGTCTATTTCTGTTCTGTTTGTTTTTTATATTTCACATATAAGCGAAATCATATGATATATTTCTTCCTCTTTCTTACTTATCATAATACCCTCTAGGTCTATCCATGTTGTCGCACATGGCAAGGTTACATTCTTTTTTATAGCTGCGTAGTATTCCAGTGCAGGCTTCTGTGTGTGTGTGTGTGTGTGTACACTCATATATACACCACATCTTTATCCATTTATCTACTGTTGGACACTTAGGTTCCTTCCATATCTTGGCATAATGTTGCATAAACATAGGGGTGCATATATCTTTTCAAATTACTGATTTTGTTTTCATTGGGTAAATATCCAGAAGTAGAATTACTGGGTCATATGGTATTTCTACTTTTACCTCTTTTGAGGTAACTCCATACTGTTTTTCATATTGGCTGCACCAATTTACATTCCCACCAACAATGCACAACATGGTCGCCAATACTTGTTATTTCCTGTCTTTTTGATACTAGCCATTCAGGCTAGTGTGATCTCATTGTGCTTTTTCATTTGCATTTCCCTGATGATTAGTGATAACTGAGCATCTTTTCAAGTGTCTGTTGACCATCTTTATGTCATCTTTTGAAGATGTCTAGTTAAGTCCTCTGCTCATTTTAAAATCAGATCATTATTATTTTTTGCTGTTGAGTTATATGAGTTCTTTGTATATTTTTGTATTAACCCTTTATGGGATATATCATTTGCAGATTTCTTCTCCCATTCAGTAGGTTGCCTTTTCATTTTGCTGTGGAGAAGCTTTTTAGATTGATGTAGTCCTACTTGTTTATCTTTCCTTTTGTTTCCCACACCTGGGTAGACATATCCAGAAAAAATTTGCTAAAGCTGATGTTCCAGTGTACTGCCTATGTTTTCTTCTAGGATTTCTATGTTTTAAGTCTTATATTTAGGCCTTTAATCCATTTCAAGTTTATTTTTGTATATGGTGTAAAACACTGGTCTAGTTTCATTCTTTGGCATGTAGCTGTCCAGTTTTCCAACACCACTTATTGTAGAGACTATTTTTTCCCCATTGTAAATTCTTGCCGCCTTTGTCACAGATTAATTGACCATATAGATGTTGGCTTATTTCTGGACTCTGTATTCTGTTCCATTGATCTGTATATCTGTTCTTGTGCCAGTACAATACTGATTTGATTACTGTAGCTTTGTAGTGTAGTTTGAAACCAGTGAGAGTGTGCTGCCCCCAGCTTTGTTCTTTCTCAGAATTCTTACTCTGGCTAATCAGGGTCTTTTGTGGTTCCATACAAATTTTAGGATTATTTGCTTCAGTTATGTAAAAAAATGCTGTTGGTATTTTGGTAGGGATTGCATTGAATGGATAGATTGTTTTTAGTAATATGGACACTTTAACAATATTCTTCCTATCCATAAGCATGTAATACATTGCCATTTATTTGTGTCATCTTCAGTTTCTTTCATCACTGTCTTATAGTTTTCAGAGTACAGGTCTTTCACCTCCTTGATCAGATTTATTCCCAGGTATTTTTCCTTTTTTGATGCAGTTGTAAATGGGATTATTTTCATAATTTCTCCTATTTGTTCATTATTTGTATGTAAAAACCCAACAGACTTATGTATGTTGATTTTGTATCCTGCAATTTCACTGAATTTGTTTATTCTAATAGCTTTTCGTGGAGTCTTTAGGGTTTTTTTTATATATGTCATCTGCAAATAATGACAAATTTATTCTTCCTTACCAATTTTGTTGCTTTTTCTTGTCCATTGCTGTGGTTAGGACTTCCAGTCCTATGTTGAAAAAAAGTGGTGGGAGTGGGCATCCTTGTCTTGTTCCTGATCTAGATGGAAAGCTTTTAGCTTTTTACCATTGAGTATGATGTTAGCTATAGGTTTGTCATATATGGCCTTCTTATGTTGAGATATGTTGCCTCTATCCCCACTTTGTCGAGAGTTTTTATCATGATTAATTGATTTCTGTCAGATGCTTTTTCTGCATCTATTAATATCATCCTGTGGTTTTTATCCTTCCTTTTGTTAATGTGGTATATCAATCAAGTTGATTTGATTTGTGGATGTTGAACCATCCTTGCATCCCTGAAATAAATCCCATTTGGTCATGGTGAATCATCCTTTTAATGAACTTTTGAATTCCCTTTGCTAATATCTTGTTGAGAATTGTTGCATCTGTGTTCATCAGGGATATTGTTCTGTAATAATCTTTTTTTGTAGTGTGTTTTGTTAGGGTGATGTTGGCCTCATAAGATGAATTTGAAATTTTCCTTTCTCTTCTAAAAGAAACTCACTTCAACTACAACCATATAAGTAGGTTAAAAATAAAAGGATGAAAATTTATGTCCGCACAAAACTTGTTCATGAACATCCACAGCATTATTCAAAATAGTCAACAGCGAAAACCACAATATCCATTAATTAATGAATAAAATTATTCAGCAATAAAAAGGAATGAAGCACTAATAGATGCTGTTAACAAAGATGAACCTTGAAAACACTAGGCCAAGTGAAAGAAGTCAAAACGAACACATATTGTGTGATTCCATTTAGATGAAATGTCTAGAACAATTGTAGGCCATAGGGTGTGGGGAGGAATATGGAATGACTGCTAATGGCTATAGGATTTCTTTTTGGTGTGAAATGTTCTAAGATTAGATTGTGTTGGAGGGCGGTGCATGATGTCAATGCAGAAAAAGCCTCCACTCACTTGCTCCCATAAACACACTGAATCTACACCTACATACAGAGCAACTCCTCCTGAGGAAGAACTATTGGCCGAGAGTACACTTCTGTACAATGAGAGATAGAGAGACCACAAATAAAAGAGCAGGACAGACTGAGACATGGTTGTGGTGGGAACCCTACCCCCAACATAGCTACTTAGATTAAGGAATATCACTGAGGGGGCCTGCTTACAGATTCCCCTGCCTTGGAAAACCTGCAATTTAAGGAGCAACTAGACTCTTAAGTGAAGGAGGATGATTTTCAGACCTAGGGCACCCTCCAAACAGTAGGAGAATTGCTAGGCTTCTCTCCAAGATAAGAGATGCCAGGGAGCTCCATTGTTTACACCCCCCCCCCACAAACCCACACATCAATAGTGCAGACAAGTGCAGGGTACTGAGGCCCACACCCAGCTCCACAAGGACCTCACAAGGACCTCAAATAGGCCCATCCTACTTCTGCCTACATTCAAAAGCATCCACTCAAGATCCAGTAGTCTCCCAACCAGCACCAGCACAGTGCTCACTAGACTACCCACCATCAGCACCCCTTTGGCCCCCAGCCACCCTCTCCCCTGGGTCAGGACTTAATGGGACACATCCAGCCTATGCTTACCTGGCATCCAGCCAGCCAGTCAAAGCTGGAGCCACACAGTCTACATCCTACCAAATGCCACTCCTTCAAGACTGGGAGAGGTAGATGTTCTGCCCAATTTATAGAAACAAACACAGAAGTCCAAACAAAATGAGGAGACAAAGAATTATGCTCCAAAGAAAGAACAAAACAAAGAAAAAGAAATGAAACAAGAGTTAGGCAATCCAACTGATAAAGAGGTCAAAGAAATGGTTAAAAGATGCTCACTGGATTTGAGAAAAGAGCGAATGAACTCAGGGAGGACTTCAAAAAAGAGAAAATACAAAAAAGAACCAGCATACTCTGAATACTATAAGACACTCGAGAGAAATTAAAGAAGATACCAATAAATGGAAACACATCCCATGAGCATGGATAGGAAGAATTAATATTGTCAAAATGGCCATCCTGCCTAAAGCAATCTACAGATTTAATGCAATCCCTATCAAAATATGAACAGCATTCTTCAATGAACTAGAGCAAGTAGTTATAAAATTCATATGGAACCACAAAAGACCCCAAATAGCCAAAGTAATCCTGAAAAGAAAGAATAAAACTGGGGGGATTTTGCTCCCCGACTTCAAGCTCTACTACAAAACCACAGTAATCAAGACAATTTGGTACTGGCACAAGAACAGACCCATACACCAATGGAACAAACTAGAGAGCCCAGATATAAACCCAAGCATATACGGTCAATTAATACACGATAATGGAGCCATGAATATACAGTGGGGAAATGACAGCCTCTTCAACAGCTGATGTTGGCAAAAGTGGACAGCTACATGTAAGAAAATGAAACTGGATTATTGTCTAACCCCATACACAAAAGTAAACTCAAAATGGATCAAAGACCTGAATGTAAGTCATGAAACCATAAAACTCTTAGAAGAAAACATAGGCAAAAATCTCTTGAATATAAACATGAGCAACTTTTTCCTGAATCCTGAATCTCCTCAGGCAAGGGAAACAAAATAAAAAACGAACAAATGGGACTACATCATGCTAAAAAGCTTCTTTACAGCAAAGGACACCATCAGCAGAACAAAAAGGCATCCTACAGTATGGGAGAATATATTTGTAAATGACATACCTGAAAAGGGGTTAACATCCAAAATATATAAAGAACTCACATGCCTCAACACCCAAAAAGTAAATAACCTGATTAAAAAATTGGAGGATATGAACAGACACTTCTCCAAAGAAGAAATTCAGATGGCCAACAGGCACATGAAAAGATGCTCCACATCGCTAATCATCAGAGAAATGCAAATTAAAACCACAATGAGATATCACCTCACACCAGTTAGAATGGCTGCCATCCAAAAGACAAACAACAAATGTTGGCGAGGATGTGGAGAAAAGGGAATCTTCCTGCATTGCTGGTGGGAATGTAAACTAGTTCAACCATTGTGGAAAGCAATATGGAGGTTCCTCAAAAAACTAAAAATAGAAATACCATTTGACCCAGGAATTTGACTCCTAGGAATTTACCCTAAGAATGCTGGATCCCAGATTCAAAAAAACATATGCACCTCTGTGTTTATTGCAGCACTATTTACAATAGCCAAGAAATGGAAGCAACCTAAGTGTCCACCAGTAGATGAATGGATAAAGAAGAAGTGGTACATATACACAATGGAATACTATTGAGCCATAAGAAAGAAACAAATCCTACCACTTGCAACAACATGGATGGAGCTGGAGGATATTGTGTTCAGTGAAAAAGCCAGGTGGAGGACAAATACCAAATTATTTCCCTCATTTGTGGAGTATATCAATGAAGCAAAACTGAAGGAACAAAACAGCAGCAGACTCACAGACTCCGAGAAGGGACTAGGGGTGGGGGAAGGCGGGTGGAGAGGGAGGGAGAAGGGGATTGAGGGGTATTATGATTGGCACACATGGTGTGAGGGGGATCATGAGGAAGACAGTGTAGCTCAGAGAAGACAAACAGGGACTCTGTGGCATCTTACTACACTGATGGACAGTGACTGTAATGGGTTATGGGGGGGGGACTTGATAATATGGGTGATTGTAGTAACCACATTGTTTTTCATGTGAAACCCTCATAAAAGTGTGTATCAATAATACCTTAATAAAAAGTGAAAACATGTCTTAATAATTTTGTTGAGCTTATTTAATCTTATAGCCTTTTGTTATTTTGGTGATTGGTTTTTCACACATACTTTTTCTTTTATTTAAAATGTATTAGATCGTTTAAATGGAGTCAGCGTAGAATCACAAAAGAATATTCACGTTTTCTTTATATTTTGTAGTTCTTAATTTTTCTAGTTTTCTAACTTAGATATTATAGTCTTTTGAATTTCATTTCCCACGTTGTTGTTTTGTACCTCCTTTCTATGCCTTTAATGACTGTCTTTTTCTGAACCTTGCCTAATTTCTGCTGTGGGAGTTGTGTAGGTTTCTTTCTTTTACTTTTTTCCTTTGAGTGACGTAAAGGTGTTCCTGAACTTCCTGTCGATGTTGAAACTATTCTTTTCTTATCCATCAATTAAAAATAGAAGTGTAATTATTGTCTGAATTTGCTGTGTAGAGAAATGTTGAGGTATTGAGGATTTTTTGGGGGGGCGAATTAGGGAGAACTTAGTTTGTTCATAGCATAAATGGTAATGTCTGGTTACCTAAATAAGAGTTGTACACAGAAACAGCACTGCTTATTTGGTTCTCCAAATTCATGAATGAACCATTTAAATTGTCAGTGACAGTTTTTCACATTCATAATCCAGGATAAAAATTTTTACTATTTATTCTAAACTGTCATCTGTTAAGAGTATGATGATTGACATAAAATATTATGCATTTGTACATAGGAAGAGAATTATTTCTATATACTACTATGGAGAGATCTTATAGATGTACGTTCAATGAGAAAAGCAAAGTAGATAAAAAGTGTGAAATATCCTACTGTTAAAAAAGGTAAGATGTATAAATATGTGTCCATTTATATTAAAATGGTGTAAGAATAAGGCATACAAATTTAGATTACTTATAAGGAAGGAGTGAGTAGGGTAGAGGGGGGTATATATCTCATTCCATTATGTGGAACCATATAAATATTTTAGGTTAGAAAATAAGATTTAAAAAGCAAAGCTTTAAAGTTGAAAATAAAAGGAAACAGAGTTAACTGTATATTAGTAGCAGTGGTTCTCAGAGTTTGATTGTGTTCAACAAATGTCTGTTGATATGTGCACTGACTGTGCCAGAGCACTGTAGGTAGAACTGTTTATGCCTTAAAAGGAATCAGGGTAGTGGTACACATGGTACCTGGTAGTCACTGCATTTGTCATTACTATATTCTTGCAGTTAGAAAAAGGTCAGTTTTACTTAAGAATTTCCTTGATGAAGCAGTAAAAATGGTTAATTTAAAAAATACTTATTTTTAAATGATACTTGTCTTTTTAATATTCTGACAAAATGGGAAATACATGTAAAACACTTATGTTGATTACCAAAATATCATGGTTATTTTTAGAGCCCATGTGCAGTTGTTTTGAGTTATCAGTTGTTTTTTCATGGAACAGTTTTTTTCTTAAAAGACTGAATGACAGACTACTCAGAATTGGGATTTGGCCGACATGTTCTCAAAAATGACTGAAGTGAGTTTGTATTTCAAAGAAAACAGTATTTGTTGGGAATGATAGAATTTGAGCTTTTGAACAAAAATTAGGATTTATTAAATTAATACACCATTGTGACCAGTGACAATTATCCAGTACTTAAAACTTTTGTGATTTGATTGGTGGTGATAGTAATGAATATAATGTATCAACATTATATAGTGAAATACACTAACATTTAGTGAACGAACCAATATTTCCAGATTATCAAGTGCATGATGTTAAAAAAATTCCAAGTACAAGAATGACCAACAAATCTGAATTTGACAGAGTATTAACATTTTATGTGATTTTAAATTCCATGTTTCAACTAACCTTTAAACAAATACCACTTGTTGTGTTTTGGTATAGTATCAAAGAAAAATCCATAATAATTTGAAAGAATATAAAATATCCCTTCCTTTTACACCTACATATCTGTGTGCAATAAGAATTTCATATACTTAAAAATAACAAATGAAGAACAAGGATTCAGCTGTCTAGTTTTAAGCCAGATATTAAAGGTATGCAAAAATATTACTCTTATCTCTTAATTCTCTTTTGAAGAGTAGTTATACATAATGGGTTTGTTTTTAAATTAGTATTGTTAGTATTTCTCAGTTTTAATTTCAGATACTGTAAAAATTATAGAACCCACACAATAGGTTTTTAGAGACCGCCATACATATTCATTAAAAAATTTTTATTGTAAAGAATACATAAAATTTAACTTTTAAACTGTTTTTAGATGTACAATTTAGTAGCTTTAAGTACATTTACAATGTTGTGTAACCATCAATTTCCAAAGGTAGATTTCCAGAGCTAGAACAAATTCTAGATATTTCATATGAATGGAATCATTCAGGGTTTTGTCTTTGTGTCTGTCTTATTTTACTTAGCATGTTTTTAAGCCGTGTTTCAGCATTCATCAAAATTTTATTCCTTTTTATGGTTCAGTAGTATTTCATTGTACCACATTTTGTTTACCTGTTCATCCCCTCTTTGTTTCTGTTTACAATATAGCAGCATTTGAAAATGTAACTATTAATTATTGGTAATTTCAATAGATTTACTGATTAAATAGTAAATCATACTGTATAGAATGAACATGGATTATGGGGCACCTTTCCCTTAATTTTTTTATAATCTAGGGAAGTAGAAATTCAATCTGGTATTTGAAATTCTGAGTCATTAGTTGAGGTATAACTTAGTCTTTTAACTTTTGCTTTTTCCCACAGTATTAACAGTGCTGGCTTTATAAAGGTTAATTTTATTGAAAGTTTAAGCTTTGTTTTTTTAAAACTATTAATACTTACCAACATCAAAGTTGTTCTTTCTCTAAGGTTATATTATAACTTTGTTTCAACTTTATTGAAGGCTGTTTCAGTCCTAGTATCCTATAATTTTATTCTTACCTTCATTGACCTGGAATTTAGCACAGTGGCTGGTATAATAGTAGGTGCCTAATACATATTTATTGAATCAGTAAGTGTTCTTAGCTATGCAGTTACAAACATTCTTATATATTTTTGCACATTGTACCACTAAAACCATTCACTGCAGATTTTACTAGTTTAATTCTCATAATGTACTCTAATTTTCAGGTTCTTAAATTTTATTTAACTTTGTTCTTAAATATTAACAAAGATTAGGCTTTTGCTTTTAAAAGTTTTAACACTCAAATTTTTCAATACTAGTGAGCGATATTTTTAACCTTTATTAAGCTTTGGAGCCAAAATGTTAGTGAAGGCAATCATTTTCTGGCTTCTGTGCTTATGAATCAGATTTTAAGTATTTCTTTGATTTAGGATTTGTGGTTTCTTGAGCTAATTCAAGTGATGCAAAAGATGAAGTTGTTAGGCGTTTCCTCACTTGTAAAAGCTTATTTTGTATTTTATTGTAAACAGGTTTTCTCCAAGGAAACTTTTCCTACAGTCTCACATCATCGTCCCCTTAGGAATGAAATCCCATCTGTATGTACTGATTCTTACACATTTTGGTATTTGTTGCCCATATGTGTGTTGGTTTTGTTTTTTCAAAATATTCCCAGAGGTTTTGGAGTACTTCATTCTGACTCACTTTCACTAATAACTAGACATTTTTCTTTAAGTTACTCTCCACCTACTTTGGGACTTGAAAATACTTAGTCTTCTATTGGTTCCTTCTGGCTCTGAATACATGAGTAAACGTCACATGCATGTGGCATTGCTTGTCAGAGAGTGGAATTCTAAGACTTCCTTTTTACATAGAACAGTTCAACTTCTGTGCTGAGCAGAGGAATGGTCCTAGGGACAGTTCTGCTTCCACCTAATCATTATGGTAGAGATCAGGACACGTCGCTTTGCTGTCTGGGCAGTGAAGCCTCGGAAACTTCTCTACCCAACGTAACAGGTATGGTTCAGAAGTGACAGTTTGGGGAGGGTAGATAATCACATGTGAATGGAGATTTCAAAAAACCAACTTTATTTACTACTGGTATCATTGTCATTCTTGGGTAGTAAAATTTCATGTGCCTTTTTCCTGGTATTTCATAGGAGGATGTTAAGTTCTTATTAAAAGAAAGAATAAATGAATAATATGTAATATTTTGTAGTATTAAGATAAATATGTCTTTAAAATTAAGTTAAGCTATATTGAGAACTGTTGATTTATCCAACCACCTACATAGTTTTTAAGAGAGGTATTAAAAGTATTAGCTTCTTAGAGCATATGCCTATAAAGTAGAATTCTGGCAAGATACGTATTTGTAAAATACTTAGAAATGCCTAAACTGAGAATTTTTGTATGTCAATTTCTACAGTTACTACCCAGCAGACTTCTAATTAAACTGATAAAAGTTTTTGAATGACTGGTGAAAAGTGTTTTTAATAATTCCTAAATTTAATGTTTAACTTTATGTCTGAATTTGGTTTTGAGTTTTATTCTGTATTTCAACTTGTTTAATCCTGTTAATTTACTTTGTACATGCTGCTATTTCTGTGTTTTACCTTACTGTATCCTGCAAGTGTAGTATCAGTAGGAAAAAGTAGTAAAATTACCTTTTCTTAATAATCATAATATATTTCTGCTACTGGGGTCCTGCGTTCCATAAGTGAAAATTAGACTTCAGTTGTCTCATCTTAAGTCCACGATGTATTGTTGTAACTGATTAATGAAAGATTAACTTGCTATCTAAGGTAGTTAATATATAGTGGTCACTTCATGTTGAAAAATAAAACACTCCCGAACTACACACTTGGATTTGTGCTGTGCAGTATATTTGAATCATCCAGATTGTGTCCGGCCCTAAGCCAATGAGAAAGTAGCATAGACTAGACTCAGTGGGTAACATTGTAACTTTTACTTGCTCGTTCTATAGTTTTTTTTTCTCCCTTATTTTCCTTTATTCCTTAGCGTGTTCTCCCCCATTTAGTTCTTTAACTGTGGTTTAATAATCCTTATTCATTCTTAGCCTCAGGAAGTGTTTGGATATTTTTGTCTTTAAATTTTTTCCTTTTGTTTGTGGGTAGGTGCTAGCGGGTAGCGGGTAGGACAGCGTTTAAGTGGATATCCTGTGCAGACGGATTGTACGGGAAATTGACCTTTAGTTCTTTGAAAACAAAAGAATGAGTGGGAAGAAAGTAGAAAGGAAGGAAATGAGATCTTTGACTTGACCAAAAAACTGGAAAATCAGAGATGGGAAGAAGGGGAGTGTGGAATAAAAAGAATTGTTTTCCAAGTTGTGGTTCTTTGAGTACTTTGGACTCAAAAATGACTTTTGATTCTGTATATATTATTTTGTATATTTGGGAAGTATACAATATTTTTTGGCTGTTTATATCTTTTTAAGTTTAAATTCAGTTGTGCCGTGGGTCTCATCTCTTTTCTGCTTTTTGTCAAAAAAATGATTTTTAAGAAGATGACTTGCCTTGAACAGTCCTCCTTTGAGTGTGAGGGAATTCCTCTCCAGCACAGATGAATCACATGTCATAGACATGTCTTTGCACATTGATAGTCTGTCATTCTACTGTCATCAGTGCAGAATTCCTGCTCATCCAGTTTAAATGCTTTCTCTTCTCTGAAACCTTTCTGACTCGAATTTTTTCTATTCTGTCCTCTCATGACATCCTCTGTGAGTATAGCACATGTGACTCATTTATTCAAGACATGTTTTTTGAGAGCCTCTTATATACATGCACTGTTCTGGGCACTTAGAATTTATCAGTAAACGAAACAGACAAAAATCCTTGTCCTCATAAAACTGATATTCTAGTGGAGGGAGTTAGAGAATATGCATGAATGTAATAAGTAAGTAAGTAAATTACGTATTTTGGATATATATATTGTGACATGATGCAGGTGTTATGGAGTGAAGTAAATTAAGAAAGACATGGGAGATGTGGGAGTGGTGTCAGGAATAGATAAATTCTAAAATAGTATGGTCAGAGAATGCTGTACCAAGAGGGTAATATTTGAATGAAGTGTCATGTAGGTATTTTAGGGAAGATTATTTTAGGCAGAAAGAAAAGCCAGCACAAAGGTCCTGAGGCAGAAGTGTACCTGCCTTGTTCAAGTAATTGCAGGGAAGTCAATGGCCAGAATGAGGTAAACTAGGGAGGAGCATAGGAAGATGAAGTGGGCAAGACAAGTTAAGTTGTGAAGGGTCTTGTAGGCCCTTGTAAGTACTTTTACCTACGATACGGGCCATTGAGGAGTTCTGAGCAGAGGAGTAACACTGTCAGACATAGGCTTTAAAAGCTGGCTGATGTGTTGAAAATAGACAGTAGAGAGCCATGATAGGAGCCTGAAGATCAGCTAGAGTCTAGTGAAATAATCTGAGAGATGATGGTAGTACAGGGTAGAGTAGTGGAGCGGGTGAGAAACGGATAGGTTCTGGATATATTTTTGAGGATGGCCCCAGTAGGATTTCTTGATGGGTTGGATGTGGTATGTGAGAGCAAAAAAGGAGTTCTGAGTGATTCCAGAGTTTCCTCCAACCCGTCCCCAGCTTTTTTGAGATAAAATTGACATATAACATTGTTTAAGGTGTACCAGGTGTTGATTTGACATTTATAATCATTATAAATGATTACCACTGTAGAGTTAGCTAACACCTGCATCATGTCACGTAATTACCATTTCTTTTTTGTGGTGAGAACATTTAAGATCTCTTAGCAACTTTCAAGTATATGGTACAGTACTATTAACCATAATCACTATGCTATCACTATGCTATGCATTCGATCCCCAGAATTTAAATATCTTATAGCTAGAAATTTGTACTCAAACTTCCAGGGTATTTGGCCTGAGCAGCTGAAAAGATGGAATTGCCACTGACTGATGGGGAATTCTGTGGGAGAAGCAGATTTGGGAGAAAGAATAGTTTTTTGAAGTCTTAATAGTGTTATTACTGATTTATAATCATTATATTCTAAAGCCCAGCATGGTGCCTACTTTGTAGTAGATGTTCAGTAAAATTATTAGTTTTGTAAACCTTAAATTTTAATATGCTGGGTTTCACAAAGTAAGGTATAAATGTATGGCATTTGCTGTTTATGGCCTGATAGGGTTTAAGAGTTGGCTTCAGCATCTGCTTAATTACTATTTACAACTCAGTCACTGATAGTACAAAAAAAGTTCTTGTTACTCTTGGTTTTTGTTCCTCATAATTTCAAACAAGGAGGACTTTATTCTACTTAAAAATAAGGAAATGTGCTTGAACTGTTTGATATCATTAAACAGAGTAACATTGTGATGTGTACCACTATAACTGGCAAGAAGCATTTATCAGTGTGGGTCATGTGAAACTCAGTATAGAACCTAATAAATACAATGAATATTCTCTATACTTCTTTTTGATAGTTCATTTTAATAAGGGATTGGCATTTTGTAGCCCAATGGAAACTGCTAGAGTAGATCATTTTTATTAGAATAAAGAAAAGCATAGTACATGTGACTGGTTTGAAAGATGTTTTATGTAGTATGTGTTTTGTTTGGTAATCCTAATTGGTATTCTTAGTTATATAATACAGCTGTTCCCATTCATACTAACTGCACTTAAACAAGGAGCAACACATCTGTTTCAAGTTAACGTTTCAGGACATTTGGATACATCTTAAGATTTATCATAATATATTCTTCATGTAAAACAAAGTATAATTAGCTATGAAATTTTAAACATACTCCTTTAAGAGCAGGAAAGAAGGTGATGAAATGAAATAAACTCTGAAACTGGAAATGTACAGATTCAGCCTACAACAGAGATTCCTATCCATGTCATTAAACAGTTACGAATCAATTTTTAAAACATAGGTTAATGCTATTTTAAGATTAAAATACATCTATTGTCACTTACATTTTTGTGTAATTTGGTCACTCACTCACCAGTTACTGAATGCATACTATGTAACTCTTGCTAGAAAAAAGATATAGTTCTCATGCCAAGGAGCATATTGTGAAGTTTGGGAACACACATAAACATAAACATAGAGGTATTAATGTAGCAGGTGTAATGTTTTTTCAGAGCACAGGGAGGAGGAGCATGTGAGCTTTCCCAGGGGAGGTTATATTGGAGCTGAGTGTTAGAAAATGAGTAGAAGTCAGCCAGTCAAAAAAAAAGGGTGGGATGATGTCTTGCCAGTGGGTTTCAGCCCCGGGCAAGTTCACCATGGATTCAGTGTGACCAAAGAAATGACAGTGGAATGTTCTTGGGATGAAAGGGTTATACCCAACTTTATTCTCACAGTGGCAGGTCAATCACTAGAATCCCGTCCACTCAAGAGTGGGTTTGCATGCAGCAAGCCGTCTCTGCCTCTGGGCCTCTTTACCCCCGCAGCTGTCTCAGTCTCTGTTCTCAGTGCTGCCACCACTCCAGTCTCATTTCTGTCCTCCTGCAGCCTTGCCACCATGTTGCCCAGACCACTGTGCGGAGCTCTTTTATATAGAGTCAGTAGAAATGTATTGCCCACATGTATATGTAGTGAGCTAGCCAACCAGGGCAGGTGAGAATCCTGGCCACAGGAACTTTCATTTTATTCACAGATGAGATCACATTCTAGGGAAATAGAACTGTATGAACAAAGGCAAAAAGGTATGAAGCATAATGGTGTATATTAAAGTTTAAAATTTGAGGTGTGGAGTGGGAAGAGGTAAAGCTAGAGATGTAGGTGGAGACCTGATCATAAAAACCTTGAAGGCCCATTTGTTCAAGTATTCTGTTCTTTCTTCAGAAATTACATTTCTTTCTTTTTGTTGCCTATTTGCTCTAAGACTGCCTGTACTATGTTGAATGGGAGTTGTGAGAGTGAGCATTTTTGTCTCATTCCTGATCTTAGAGCAAAAGCTCTCAGCTTTTCACCAGGAGTATGATGTAAGCTGTGGATTTGTTATATATGACTTTTATTATGTTGAGGTATGTTTCTTCAATGCTTAATTTGTTGAGAGCTTTTATCATGAAAGGATCATCAATTTTGTCAAAAACTCTCTCTACATCTACTAAGAAGATCCTCTTTCTATTAATGTGGTGTATCATACTTTATAATTATGTAATCTTAAGTTTCCCATGTTCTTAAAATTTCAAGTTTTCTTTACTGTAAAGTGAAGGGATTTTATTAGATCAATGTTTTTCATACTGTGGGTTGTAATTTCTTAGTGAGTGGCAAAATCTATTTAGTAGATGGCAGCCAGCATTTTTAAAAACACAAAGAAATATCAGAGGGTATTACATATAATAAGTACTATTTTGCCAAACTCTTGTTTCCCTTATATATGTGTACATACTGAGTCATGAGTAAAATATATTTTTTCACTGCAGATTACAATAAAAAAGTTTGAAATCCAAAAAAAACCTTGAAGGCCATTAAAAGAGATCTGAGCTTGATGGTGAACTATTGAAGAATCTTAAGAAGAGCTGACATTTAAAAACAATTTTTTTGTTTTAAATAGATCGCTTTGCCAGCTGTGTGGAGGATGGATTTGAGGGAGACAAGATTGGAGGCAGTAGTCCAGGTGAGAGATGATGGGAATCTGAAATAAGGCATTGTCAGCAGAGGTGGAGAGAAGGGAAGGGATTTAAATAGAAAACCACAAATTTAAAGGTTTATCTTCTTCTAATATGATAAAATCTATTTTAAATTAAAAATGAGTGGAGAGACCTAAAAGAAAAGTGGTGTTATATGACAATAGGCAGTTGGATAGTGGCAGATAGCCACTATAGAACAGTTACAGATCAAGAAAATTACCACTGGAAGAACAGTATATTTTTTTGTATAATTAACCTGCGCTGTGAGAAGCAGAGATCACCGTTTGTGTAATATGACTAAATTTAGGAACCACAGAGCCTTGGAGAACCCAGGTTTTACGAAGTTTAGTCAGTACATGTGGTAAAAACTCACTGTATGTTGGTGATACTTTCATAGATGTCACTTAAAGCAATGATATTTTACAAAAATGTACCACCTAGGAAAAGAAAATAGGGTAAAAAGTTTTTCATTAAAACAATTAACAATTGCATGTTATAAACACTGCATCGTAACAAAGTTATTTTGGAATGCCAAGAATATTAAATAAAAACATTTTTTCTGTTTAACAGATAATTAAGGATTTTTTTCTAGAAGTATTATTTCTATAATTTTTCTATATGTAAATGAAAGGATTTATACAATATGTATAAATTTCTTAAAGTCTGTTACCTTTTCTACAATTTGTTTACATGGAAAAAGTAAGGAAAGAATGGTAGGTTGGGAGGACTTATAAAACATAACTGTTCCTCCTTAAAACCACCACTACCACCACAGCAGAGTGTCCCATATGTTTTATAAAACGAACTGCTATTTCATTTTAAGATTTTTTTTCATTTTGAGAAAACTGCTTTTCCTAATCATTTATTTCTGATTTTGGTGAATGCATGTAAGTTGCGGCTAAATGCTCCTTTTGTGTTTTTTATCTTTTTATATTTTCAACAAGTAGACTTCTCTCATGCTTAGGAGACAGTGCCATTTGTGCATTCTTCATGACTTTACAACTGTACATACAGTTCTTTTCCACTTCAGGCTATCAGTGTTTGCCAAAATACCTTGTATGCACTGAATTTAAATTGTTGAACTTAATATGAATCCTTTTCCTCTTTATGTCTTTCAGAAGCCTTGCACCGTCCATATGGTTGTGATGTTGAACCCCAGGCCTTGAATGAAGCCATCAGGTGGAGCTCCAAGGAGAACTTGCTTGGAGCCACTGAGAGTGACCCTAATCTCTTTGTTGCACTTTATGATTTTGTAGCAAGTGGTGACAACACACTCAGCATCACCAAAGGTGAGCTTCTATGTAACATCCTTTCATTTTTCAGTTTCCATTGGTAGTTAAGAAATAAAGGGATCTGATCTTGATTCTTCTCTGACTAAAATTAGCAAGTGATCTGGCCCAGAGAGGTGCTTTTGGTTGCCTTTTTTCTTTTTTTAACCTGTATGTGGGATAAAGCCATTTTGTCTTCTTTATAAAGCTTATTAAGGATAATTAGATAAAGTACTTTAGAAAAAACCCTACACTATATATATATATATATATATATATATATATAGACACATAAACTTTCCTCATTCTGAGAATTCTGTGCTATGTGTAATATGCCAGGATTCATCTGCCACATAGATTAATACACTATGTGTCTCTTCTGATTGAACTGTGGCTGTCATGTTGCCAGATCCCAATGCTACTCAAATTGTTGTCCATGGACTGACTGCCTATCTAAGAAATCATCATTACCAGTCTCCAGTGAGATTAAGAATTTGCGCCCAAAATGTAAACAAGCTGAATCACTAACTATACTATTCATTATTTAGTTCAGGTGACATTTTCTTTTTTCAGAGCCAGACTTCCAGCATAAAGAAAGTAGTCCAGTGGTACACACCCTGACACAAGTGCCTTCTCTTATTATGGGCCTGCTCTGAGTAGTGCTGGCCTGAACCATCATCCCTCATTTGCGTTTATACGGATTAGTGAAAGCAATAGTAGGGAGGGTTTCCATTCTAGAAATACTCTCCGGAGAGTAGTGGTTTATTTCAGTAGTAAATTCTTTTAAAGGGAACACTAAGAACATGGCCAAGTAAAATAAAACCACCCATTATTGGTTTTTTGAACAAGAACTGAAAGTATGGAACTTTTATGAGAAACAAATAGGAGTATGGGGCATTCTCATTGTGTACATGAATTGGATACTAATCTACCTAAACTTGTGTTGTCTTTTGAACCTATGAAAGCCTACTGGGAAGAAATGTATTTCAGAATAATGTTTAACTAAATAAAATTGGAACTTAAATGATCATTTGTCAAACATGTGCCTTTTATTTGTAAGGTTCAGAATGAGATTATTAAACGGAAGTGAATATAAGAAGAAGACAGGCCTCTACTTAGGGAATGTCATCCTCATATGAAAATTTTATATACATCAATTTTTAAAGTCCAGTCAGATTCATCTAAAGCAGAAATCCTTAAAACTGAGTTTCCCAAACGGGTGTAGACGTGTTCCAGAGTGGGCGTGGTGGCATGTGCACATGTGCCAGGAGGTTTCAAGGCATCCGAGATGTAGTGTGTTATCTCCTCAAGTCAATTTACTTAAAGATTTTGATTGTCTGAGGAGTGGGAGGTAATGGTGGTTTGGGGGTAGGACTTATATGTATGTGTGGGATGTGGTTGTGCATCGATAGGAAAATTTTACAGTTTTAGGATAAAACAAAGGATTTTTATAGAGTGGTAGTCTCTTTGGCTACAACATACTCTTTACCTTTACTGATACTTCAGTGGAGAAGTTTGTGAAGTGGTAACTCAGAACATTCTTTCCTAGATAAAGTTTTCATGTCATTATTTTCCAAGATAGCTCAGTCACCAAGGAAACATTGATGAAGTAAGTCTGTTGGTTCCTCAGTTACTGGTGACGGCAGCCACTAGTGTAGAGATCAAGGAGTAGGATTTCCTCTACTTATGGCCAACAGTGATTTTTTTCTTAAAACCCTTGAAATACCAGATTTTTATGTCAGGTTCTATTAATATAAAATGATATCATGCTAAAGCCATTTTATTCTTTTAAAAGATAAAATACATTTTAGAAATAAAATATCAATACTGATTTTAGTTCCTCCTTTGAAGGTTATATTTTCTTAAATTAAAAAACAAAGTTCTCCCAGGATTCTTTTGTCAATAGGGCCAATTTAGATCTAGAAGTGTGACCTTGCTAGTCCTACCCCTGCCTGTCTCCATGGTACTCAAAACTTCCAGAATAGAAAATTCTCCTCCTAGTTGTCAAAAAGAGAAAAACAAATGAAAACCTAGGGTGTTTTACTGTATCCTAATATGACAACTTGTCATTTCCAGTTTTTTTGGAAGGAAGCAACAGTAATATGCATATTAAATAAAATATTTAGTCTTCTACATTTTGTGGAATAATAGGGAAAAGCTACAGAGCCAGTTTTATGTAGTTTTCTAGTAGCACTAAGATTTTTTCTCCTGCAGTTATGGTTGGGGAGTATTTATCTTTATACTTATACCTTTGCACCACCACACCACACACATTCCTGTCTGTGTTTACATATGTACACTTTTTATATACATATGTGTATGTGTGAGTACATACTGTTTTTTCTCTTTGAATGCCTCACTTCCAGGTATCTCAGGTGAGTTAATGGGGGTTTACAGAAAGTTATCCTATGGTAAACATTTCTGTAGGCCACTGAAAAAGTTAGATGGCTGCCAGAATAATGATCTTGAGCTTTTCCGCAATAGACTTTGCCTGCTTACTACTGGGCCATGTCCTTTTGACTAATTTGGCTTTCTTCTGCTTTCTGATACTGCGAAGTGGGTGTGAACTCTTTAGGAGGGAGAGCTTGCATCTAAGAGATAGGGACCTAAGGCCTTATAAAGATTCTTTAGATGAGCAGTTATTACTAATTATGTCTATCTTGTGCTGCAGATATAGGGGCAAGGTATATGTTGAGGGAGTCTATAAAGTTATCTTGACAATTTCAGTAGAGAAACCAAGGACATTGACGTTTATAGCAAAGATACTCTAAGTAACTTGAGTCTTGGGTTCCAGCCTCAGACTCAACCTCCCTTCCCACACACTAATTTTAGAGGAATGAATAGGAATGATTCATTCTTCATGAGGAATGGAAGGAAGTTAGGAAACAATAACTGTTTTAAAATTTGAGTCCTAGAAAAGATTGTACTTTGGGAGTCCTCACTGCCTACCCCCACCCTCCAAACAAGTTCCTTTCTGAAAATATTGCTGAAAGCTCTGTGGTCTGTGCTTTTATTTTGGTTTTGGTTTTGGTTTTTTACACTGATGGTTTTGTTGCCTTAGTGCCAATTGAAATTATAGAAGTAACTTTGTATTTCACATGTCTTATCCCTAATCCTTCATGGTTGCTACCATTGAGCCATATATAAGGTAAATTCCTTGACCAACTATTTTGAGGAAAACATGAATTTTATTTTTATCTTTTTGAGGGATGAGACCGTGTCATTTCCCAGCCTTTTAAGTACCCTTTCTATCTTTGTATACCACCTTATTACCATACGTGGAGTTTCCTAAGGACATTTAGTTAGTGTAAAAAAAACCTTTATAAATTTGTAGTAAATGCCAGAAAGCCATCTCTCAATATGCTTTCTTTGTTTAAGCTGTAAGCTACAGAGATCAGTTAGGATACGATGAGCAGCCAAGTTTGTTTTCATTACTGAAAAAACTTTGTGGGCATTAAAGTTCCTTATTATATTTTTCAGTGAGTTGACAGTAAACTGCTTCTGTTTGAGATAAAATCTTAAAATCTTTTCTTCCATTTTGTGATGATTTCATGGCTAGGTGAAAAGCTCCGAGTCCTTGGTTACAACCAGAATGGTGAATGGAGTGAAGTTCGCTCTAAGAATGGCCAAGGTTGGGTGCCAAGCAACTATATCACCCCAGTGAACAGTCTGGAAAAACATTCCTGGTACCACGGACCCGTGTCGCGCAGCGCAGCGGAGTATCTACTCAGCAGTCTCATCAATGGCAGTTTCCTGGTGCGAGAGAGTGAGAGTAGCCCTGGGCAGCTGTCAATCTCGCTCAGGTATGAGGGGCGTGTGTATCACTACAGGATCAATACCACCACAGACGGCAAGGTAAGACTGGCTGGCAGCCACCTCCTCTAGGTGCCGACTGGCTGCTCTTTAGGAGCAATACTTACAATGTCTAAAGAATGTAGGTCTCATTTCTGACTTGAAATAAAAAAAAACTTATCACTGACGTGAGTTTGGGGTATCCGGCATGGTAGACTTGCCCTTTTCAAAACAATATGGTAGTAGAAATTAAAAACAGCATTGTATTAGTTATATGATAAGCTAGATTTAAAGGTGAGAAGGAAAGAAACTGCTGTAAAAATTTAACTGGTCTGATTATCGTCAATATACAAATAAGCACATGTACATCTAATGCTGTATAGAATTTATAAATTAAACCATGTATCTTTGAAAATTATTATAATCTCTACTGGAAAGTTCACAGAGTAAGAATGTAGGCTTCTGAGATTGGTGTTCATCATTGATGTATATTAACATAAATTATCAGTCATTTAGCAATTTACATGTTGGAGAGAGCAACCATTTTAGAACATTGTGTCAGAATGGAACTTTTTTACTTTATAAACTGTAAAGCATAAGCTTATGTCAGTTCTGTTGAACAGTACATTTAGATTGAATAATTTCTTCTGTGTTTCCATGCATTGTGCATAGACGTGGAAAAGCACAGACTTCAGAGCAAGCTGACCGGGCTTGCTGTGTAACTCCATTTGTGTTTTCACTTTGTGACCTCATATAATCCTCAATTTCCCATCCCATTTCATTGACTTGTTGGGAGGATTAAGTGAAGTAATTTCCGCAAAGCATAAATGCTGGTACAAAATAGGAAATAAGTAAATTATTAATTTTTTTCTCTTTTGTACCACCTAACAGACAACTTGTCTCTTGATGAAACCAAATAGAATCAGATAAGTGATAATGTAATAGAGACCCAGCAGCTCTACTTCTGGTTATATACCCAACAGAACTGAGTGAATATGTGTACAGAAGACATGTATAAGAATGTTCAGAGCAGTATTATTTGCAGTAGCCAGAAACTGAAACCCCCCCCAACTGTCTAACAGTAGCATGGGTTAATAAATGGCAATATATTCATAAAATGGAATCTCATACATCAACAGAGGTGAACATAGTACTGCCCATACTGTCCGGGAGACCTGCGGGCCTGCCAGTTGCCTGCTTTTGTAAAGAAAATTTTATTGGGCTTCAGCCACACCAATTTGCTTATGTATTGTCGTGGATACTTTCTCATCATTATAGCAGATTTTTTTGTTGTTTTCTTACACAGCCACAAACCTAAAATATTTATTATCTGGCCCTGTACAGAAAAGTTTGTTAACCCCTGTTGTAGATGAATGTCACATTTATAAAGCTGAGTGGAAAGGATTAGTGATGGCTGGGGAATGGGGATAAAGGGAATGGGAGTGATTGCTCAGGGGTGTGGAGTTTCTTTGTGGAGGGTGTATTCTTGGAGATAGAAGTGTGATTGGACAACCTTGTGAATGTACTAAAACCACTGAATTGGACACCTGAAAATGATGAGCTTTATGTAGGTTAATTATATATCACACACAAAAAAACAAGTGAAAGCATACACAATACATAATGTATGATTCCATTTGCATGTAATTTAGAAGTAGGCAAAGCTAATCTAAGGTGATAGGATGGTTAGCTTTGCAGGAGTATATAGCTGGGAGTGAGGGAGGCTTCTGGGGTGCTGGTAATAATAATTCTCAGTGTGGGAGATGTGTACATGGTGAGTTCATTTCATAAAAACCATCAGTTCTCCATGTATTCACTGTATAGTTTTCTGTATACAATACTTTTTTTTAAAAATAAGCTCCCTTGGAAGATAAGGCCTGAAGACTGCTATCTTATTTTACACTTCTTATTGCATATCACAAATTAACCACGAGTATGCTAACAACTCTGAAATAAAATACGGCTTTTTTTAAAAGTCCTAGACACCCAAAAGCATATCCTATTAAATAAAAATTATAAGATACTTGAATGCCCTCTCCCTACCAAAAAATTCGAAATCAGTGGTTTTCAAATTGAGCTGTACAAGATTCTGAGGTGGCATTTCATAAATCTTTATAGGAGGCTAAATTGCCTCTTACCTACTTTAATAATAGCATCTCTTCCTTTATCAGTCTTATGTATTTGGGTTCTACAGTATTGCTTAAAAGTATTCAGAGACCAATGATTTTGATAATTCAGAAAGATATCTTGGAAGCTATTTTCCAATGACTAGAGCTAATTTAGGAAGTATAGGAAGAGTGGTTTGAATAAGATTACACTGAAGTTCTGTTACCAATATCACTTAATTGTTTAATTTGCCTCAAAAGATAACCTCTTATCTTCATATCTTCAGACCAGTGAGATAATGAGCTTTGTAGAAAAGATTTCTGACCTCTTTTCACATTGATTTAGCTTGCCTCCTGCCTTTCTCACCAGGTCTATGTAACTGCTGAGAGCCGCTTCAGCACCTTGGCAGAGCTTGTTCACCACCACTCCACAGTGGCTGATGGGCTGGTGACCACATTACACTACCCGGCACCCAAGTGTAATAAGCCAACAGTCTATGGCGTGTCCCCCATCCATGACAAATGGGAAATGGAACGGACAGACATCACCATGAAGCACAAACTTGGGGGTGGCCAGTATGGAGAGGTTTACGTTGGTGTCTGGAAGAAATATAGTCTCACGGTTGCTGTGAAAACATTGAAGGTGGGTTGCTGAGAATTGCAGTTTTCAGGCACCTTTTTCTTTTGCGCTGAATCACTTGGAAATAACTGGTGTGCGCTTCTTTAACTTTGGAACACTTTCCACCCACTGGTGCCAAGCAAATTGTGATGATTAACCCTGCTGACAGTGCTGGGGCAGAAACCCACATGTGGGGAAGGCTTGTCTCTGGAGGCTCTTGGTGTAGAGCTGAGTGGGAGGTTAGAAGCAAATTATACGTTACAAAAGCAAATCAAGCTCTTTTGCTTCCTGAAAGCGACCCCTGCTGGAAAGAATTCTTCATGCATTGTTCGAGAATCACAGGCTGTCTCTTGTCTTTGTCCTCTGTGCCTTTGCTCCGTGTATCTCGAGAGCACTTCTTCTTGTTCTTAATATTCAGAAATCTTTTTCCTGATGCCACTCTCTTAAGCATCCTGGCATCAGATTACAGGGTTGTCACCCATTCCATTCTCCAAAATTCTGCCATGGGCAGTAGCTTTGGATATCACTTGTTCTTCAACTATGATTAGTGTCAGTTCTTTTTAGCAGGTATTAAGCATATTCTCAGCATGAAACAATATGCAAGGTCACACAAACATTCATTGCTTCCTAAGGAATTTTTCAGGAAGACAAACATGTGAAGAGCTAATTCTGCCACCTTTTGCCAAAGCTGAGATAGGGAAGTAAACTATCCGAGAACTGAGTTATCCATCCAAGTCTCCCATGTCTGTCATGATGGGACATGGTTATTTGCTAATTTTTACTCCAGTTTCAAATATTGGATAAATTAAGAACATTTTTCTTCCTTAATCAGAATTCTGTAGAGTATACTCAATTGTGGTAAAATACCTTGAAGTAATATGCTAAACATTCAAAAGATACTCCTTTTAAAGCTGAAGTTTTAGGATTGTGAGTTGACTCAAATGATTAAGATGGGGGTTTGTCTCTCTTCTGTTTTTCTTTCTTATCTTTCCCCTTTCCAGGAAGATACCATGGAGGTAGAGGAGTTTCTGAAAGAAGCTGCAGTGATGAAGGAAATCAAGCATCCTAACCTGGTACAGCTCTTAGGTGAGGAAGCTTGTCTGAACCATAGGTTTCCTCAGAGATGCTTGTTTCCCTACCCTATTATCTCCATAGCCTTCTTTTAAGTCACCACAGTGGAAGCACCAAGTGCAAATCTACTTCAATGAATGGTTGTCATTTTAATCAGCAGGCCCCGTGTTTAAAAATTGCTCAAGAAACAGTGACCTGGACTGACTGCAGTAAATAAAACTGCCCAGCTTGTGGTAACTGCCCCACATTCAAAGTTCATTCAGAATGATACTGAACCTAAAACTGCCACAAGATATTTTTAGAAAATAAAAAGACATTAAACAAAAGACTTTAAAAGAAGCAAATTAAGAATTGTGACCACACCTATCAGTTTACCTTTACAAGCAGAAAGGGTTATACTATGATAGATTGTTCTTACCTACCTGTTCAGGTCACAAAGAAATCTTTGAGCCTCTTGCCCCTTTGAAAATAGGGCCACTTTCTTTGGATGTTCAAATTGAGCCAAACTGTCCAGAAGAAAATAGTTTCTTGTAGGTTTTGTCATGTATCAGTGAAATCCTCGATTATGGAAACAGTTATAATCTTAAAGAGTGTTATTACAGGTGGGGCTTATCTAGTCTTCAACATATTCACAATTGCTGTTACTTTAGATAAGGACTGTTAGCATGCAGTTGAGGATGGGAATTATGGGCATATATGGAACTGCAGAAAGTCCAGTTTTCCAGGCCCCTTATGGAATAAATACAAGTAACTCTCCTTTTGCCCAAACAGGCAAATACTCAAATGCTTATGAATTTACAGTGAATGATATAATGGAAGCAGAGACTCCCTTATCAACCAACTTCTTAACTTTGCTATATTATTTTCAGAGAATCTGATGGCAAAAAAAGAGGATTACTGCCAAACTAGACTAAAAATTGCCAGTTCTTGCCAAAGTGGTTTGGATTGTTTCAGTATATACTAATAAAACAAGCTCTACCCTTAAACTATCAGGTGTGTGTACTTTGGAGCCACCATTTTACATTGTGACTGAATACATGCCATATGGGAACTTGCTTGATTATCTCCGAGAATGCAGCCGAGAAGAAGTAACTGCAGTTGTACTGCTTTACATGGCCACTCAAATCTCTTCTGCAATGGAGTATTTAGAGAAAAAGAATTTCATCCATAGGTGCGTAAAACCTGATTCTTGCCTGTGACTAATGATGAATGTACTTCGCTTGACATGCAAATAAAGGAAAGAATGAGAACCTTCCCAGAAATGGTCAGATGATTTAGGAAAGTAATTTTCTCTTTCACAGGTCCCATTTTAATGTCAGCTCCAACTTGTAAGCCTACTGTACTCTGATTAAAGTATTAGTGAGGGGCCTTTGCTGTTCTCAAAAGAGAACTCTTAATTCTGCCCAGTCCAAGAGCCTTTTGCTCCATATAGTAGTTTAATTTTTAAAAATACTTTTCTCTCTTCCAAAGAACTCAAAGCCTTGTAGAATGCATCTTTTGCTCACCTCTGAAACTTATCCCTATGTACTTATAAGTAGAAACCCACTTCCTGAAGCCTGCTTTATTCTGCTATCATATAACTGCCTCTTGAAGGGTACTCTGTGAGTGAGATGTAATTAGCAGCTTTCTACTGTGTTAGCGATCATCATAAAATACTGCTGCATCTGTTAATACTACTTATCAACTCTGCTTGCAACACACAGAACTGAGAATAGAGCACTCACCATCTGAATGGAATCACATTTTAGGGCTCTTTTTTGTGCAGAGATCTTGCAGCCCGTAACTGCCTAGTGGGAGAAAACCATGTGGTAAAAGTGGCTGACTTTGGTTTAAGCAGACTGATGACTGGAGACACCTATACTGCTCATGCTGGAGCTAAATTTCCTATTAAATGGACGGCACCAGAGAGTCTCGCCTATAATACCTTCTCAATTAAATCTGATGTCTGGGGTAAGGGTGAAAGGAATTTTTTTCTCTGTTTATGTCATTTTATTTTCTTTATAAATGTTCCTAATTCTTGAGAGCTTCTTTTTTATCTGACCAATATCCTCTGCCTTTACCCCTATCCAGTTACTCAGTTATTCAAGCATTTATTAAATACCTCCTGCCTGCCAGGCATTGTGCTATCCACTTCACATAGAAAGAAATATAAAGAAGAAAGTAAAAAAAAAGAATTCCTTATCTTCAAAGAGCTCATGGTGTAGATCTTAGATTGCACTGGAGTTCTGAGGATCCTCTCTGTAAAGGTCCCTGTTTTCCACATTAGGTTTTATTGCTCATGTCCAAAATACTGTGACATAAAGCTCTTTTCAAGGAAAGCATGATGAAGTTTCATTTAGAATTTTTATTTATAATTGATGATGTTTTTACTGTCCTGAAAGGAGACACAGTGGACTGAACATGTCTGCAAATTTGGATTGTGGGCCATTAGAAATAGCTGTAGGATTCTAAGTCACTTTTTACCAGAAATCTCAAACTCAGAAATAACCTGTGAGAAAATAAAGCTAATTATTTTTTCTAGTGTGAATTGTATCAGATTTTAAATGAGTCCATTTTTATACTACTTCTGTAATATTAGCTGACTTAAAAACTGTGTAACTCATTAAAAAATCATAGATTGTTCTAAGACTAGGCAGATTATGTTCCAGACTTCTTATATGGTCAGAGTTTATTCCCCTTCACTGTAGTAAGGGAAATATAAATAAAAATCGGTAAATTTAGATAAAACTGGCTTGCAGTTATACCTGAAGTCATCCTGTAGCAGGTCTGTTAAAAGGACAAGTCCATCTATACAAAGTGGAGTGCTGTAAGAATCAGAAGGGTATACTAAGGTGGTAACAGTGGAATGTTACCCAGAAGTTGAAAGAGAAATTACCATATAAATAGGCTAGAGAAGAAACAGTAAGCTCTTTTTCTCATCCCCTGTACAGCTTTTGGGGTACTGTTGTGGGAAATTGCTACATATGGAATGTCACCATATCCAGGTATTGACCTGTCTCAGGTCTATGATCTGCTGGAAAAAGGATATCGAATGGAACAGCCTGAAGGATGCCCCCCTAAGGTTTATGAACTTATGAGAGCATGTGAGTATTTTTTTCATATTTTAATTTTGAAGGTTTAAGTCAGCAATACAGGATGATGAACAAAATTAGAAACGTTTATCTCTCTATGTTGTTAGGTTGAATCCAACCTCATGACATGTAACGGTTTGGTCATTGATCAGCCAGCCAGTTGGCATATCATATGGTGTACCATTGGGTCTTACTGGAATCCTAAGAATAGTGTCCATGGACCAAATATTGATGTACTTTCCCAAAAACATTTGCAATTTTAATAGGATAATAAATTGGATTTGGAGATTAGGTAGGGGAAGGCTGCTTTCAACTCTATAAAAATAATTGTAAAGACTATGGAGAAATACACGAAAGTAAGTTCTGTGTGAGTAAACAAAAGCGTCTGACTCAAGAAAGTAGGAAGGTAAATAGTGAATTAATTAAATTGCAGTTCTGTTTAAGCGTAGGTCTTGTTGTTTTCTCATTGAGCATTGGAGTTTCCCAGTGACCTGTTTTTGTCAAATGTGAACTCTCAACTCCTCCTTTTGCTTAGCCTGTTATACTTCTGAATGTGTACAGTTGATTACTTATACAGGTAGAGTGAGCTTGGAGACAGGTTTTACTTCTCACATTTTTCCAGTGGAAGAAAACTTGCCCTTTTCTAAACCATCTCCCCACCCCTCCTGATACCTATAGTAGATTTCAGAATAGGAACTGAGGCCACATAGAAGGACCAATCCTAGGAAGTGGGTTTTTTACACCTCTGAGTCTGGAACAGAGAAACAGCTGCCTCACTATCATTGTGAACACGCTGTTGTAACTGCTTTAACAAGCATACTTCATGATGCATGGAACTCACTATCAGGTGTGCCACTGGATATTTCGTTTCTGCAAGGAGATTTAATATTTCCTTCTGTTATGTAGGCTGGAAGTGGAGCCCTGCTGACAGGCCCTCTTTTGCTGAAACACATCAAGCTTTTGAAACCATGTTCCATGACTCCAGCATATCTGAAGGTGAAACTGGTGATTGGCTATTATTGGTGGCTAGTTCTGGGTGGAGGTGGTGGTAATAACATTTCAAAAATTACAGAAATTACAGACTTTTGTAGTTTGAGACCCTATTTCACTATACTAAATTAATTCTTTGCCTTTATTTTTGTTTTGCCTTTTTTTTATTGTTGCTAATTTTTAATGTGTCTTTATGTCTCTATCTCATTTTTAATATTGAAATTATATTCTAGTTAGGAATTCAATCTCTTCATAGGGATGATAAGCTTGGTAGTTCTTCAAGCATCAACACTTAGGATATAGGAAAGACAAGAGGAAAAAATGAGTATGAAAAATATTCCTTCTCCCTGAACCACATTAACAAAGGCTGAATCAAGTCATAAAAACAATATCCAGGAATTACCCTTCTGGAAATGGATATTAAGGAAATAATTGAGAGTATGAACAAAGATTTAGCTACAAGGATGTTATATCAGAGTGTAGTTTATAATATTGGAAAATTAAGAACAATTTAAATAGTTGGGTGGTTAATTATTATATCCATTATAATTAAATATTTAAAATATTCTTAAATATATTGACATAGAAGGGTGTTCAGAATGAGCATGTTAACTTATGAACAGTGAGAACCCCTTTTTTTTTATTAAGGTATTATTGATATACACTGTTATGAAGGTTTCACATGAAAAAACAATGTGGTTACTACATTTACCCATATTATCAAGTCCCCACTCATACCCCAATTCAGTCACTGTCCATCAGTGTAGTAAGATGACACATTTACTGTTTGCCTTCTCTGTGCTACACTGTTTTCCAAGTGATTCCCCACACCATGTGTACTAAACATAATACCCCACAATCCCCTTCTCCCTCCCTACCCACCCTCCCACACCCTTCCCCTTTGGTAACCACTACTTCCTTCTTGGAGTCTCTGAGTCTGCTACTATTTCATTCCTTCAGTTTTGCCTTGTTGTTATACTCCACAAATGAGGGAAATCATTTGGCACTTGTCTTTCTCCACCTGGCTTACTTCACTGAGAATAATATCCTCCAGCTCCATCCATGTTGTTGCAAATGGCAGGATTTGTTTCCTTCTTATGGCTGAATAGTATTCCATTGTGTATATGTACCACATCTTCTTTATCCATTTATCTACTGATGGACACTTAGGTTGCTTCCATATCTTGGCTGTTGTAAAAAGTGCTGCAATAAACAGGGATGTACATGTCTTTTTGAATCTGAGAAGGAGAACTCTTTTCTTATCTAAAAAACAAGTGTATGGTCACATACAGGAAGTTTCTTACTTTTTAATGTAATGACTGTCTAAAATTATCTGAAAAACTCAAAGTTGTTGTAAAGAGAGACTGTTCCTGGAGAGTTAAAACAACAGAATTCCTTTTTTGTTTTTTGTTTCTAATTGAAATTAACTTGATACACAATATTATATTGGTTGTATGTATACAACAGTGATTCAACAATTATGTGCATTTTAAATGTTCACCATGACAAGGTGTAGTTGCTGCCTGTCAACATACGAAGATATTACCATCTTATTGACTATATTTCTCATGCTGCACTTTCATCCTTTGACTAACTTATTTTATAATTGGATGTTTGTGCCCCTTTAGCCCCTTCATCTATTTCGCCATCCCCCCACACCTTTCCCCTGTGGTAATCACTAGTCTGTTCTTTATGTTTATGAGTCTGTTTCTATTTGGTTTGTTAGCTTTTTAGATTCCACATAAAAGTATAACCATATGGTATTTTTCTGATTTATTTCACTTAGAGTAATACCCTCTAGGTCCATACATGTTACATATGGCAAGAGTTCCTTCTTCTTCTGTATGGCTAATAGTCCATTGTATATGTGTAGTTACCACCCCCCCCCCTCTTTTTTTTATCCATTAATCTCACAGTGGACACTTAGGTTACTTTCTTCCATATCTTGGCTGTTGTAATTAATGCTGCAATAAACATAGGGGTGTGGGGCCAGTGGAGGGAGAAAGAAAGCGGAGTAGGAAGACAAGGTGGAAACCTCCTCCCACATACACACCAAGGAAGCAACTACAGCAAGTACAACTAAACCTGAAAATGACCTGAAGACAGTAGAACAGACAATCTGTACCTGGTGAAGAAGTGACCACACGAGAAGGGTAAAGTGGCAGAGCCGTGACTGAGCAGGACATAAGCCCTTACTCAATCCCAGCCTGTAGGTGGGAGGAAGAACAACAGAGTGGGGAGGGGACCAAGCGCTCAAGAACTCTGCATACCTGGCCCTGAAGATCTGCTCTGGGAATATGAGTCCACATTGCATTGGGTTTTGGTGATTCAAAGCTGGACACAAGGGACAGTTGGAGCACTCTGGGAGACTGAGACTCCAGCCACTTGTTGAGGGCAAGCATGCTCTGCCAGTCCCACTGAAACCCAAAGCTGAGGCATCAGTTTGAAAAATTTGCCACCAGCTGAAAGGTCACCAGAAGGGCAAGGGTCAGGTGGATCTCTCTCCACAGGAGAAAGGGCAGGTGCACGATATGTCCCCAGCCCTCCCTCAGCTCAACAGGTCAGGCACTCTAGGGAGCCCAGACGCTCTATTTTTGCTTACAGGCAGTTCAGCCCCAAGGCACTTCCCTCTGCACCAAAGGTACGCCAGCCCAGCAACATCAGACTTTGCTGCCTGGCAGGCAGAGGGAGGCTTTCCTAGCTTTCTCAGCCCTATCTCAGCCCAATTAGAGAGATGCCAGCAGGAGCCAGTTCCAAGTACTCCTTTCTTCCCATGGGAAGCCAGACTGGGTGCTGTGTGCCTCGCTGCTGCATGCGCCCCACTGTTTGACTCACCACTGCTGTGTGCCATGCACCCTGCCACCACATATCACATGCACCTGCACCAGAATCGTGCAGTTGCTGCCTATCCTCGCTACCCTATTAGCCCAGCAGCCCTGCCATCGGTGCAGGCGAGGCAGAGGGTGGCCCCACCCACAACGATCCCTGCAGAAGTCACTGCTCTGGTCACAGATAGCCAGCTAAAGCAAACTGCCAGCCACAGCGGGCTGAGATATAGACCACTGCCAACAGCAGACAGAAAGGTGGCCCAGCCCATTCCCCACCAACAGCAACTGGGGCTCCACTGCAAAGGAGAACCAGGCACCAGATAGGAAAGAGTCTTGAGCTTCTATGCACCAAAGGACACCTTCATAAAGCCATTACGTTCTAAACCAGGTGGCATGGCAGATCTATCTAATACAAAGGAAGAAACACAGAAACCCTGACAAAGTGAGGAGGCAGAGGAATATGTTCCAAATAAAACTACAGGATAAGACACCAGAAAGAGGGCTAAATGAAATGGAGATCATCAATCTTCTCAATAAACATTTCAAGGTAACAGTCAT
The DNA here is from genome assembly GCA_032199065.1 of Smutsia gigantea. Classification (NCBI taxonomy): domain Eukaryota; kingdom Metazoa; phylum Chordata; class Mammalia; order Pholidota; family Manidae; genus Smutsia; species Smutsia gigantea. Next base: position 69,165 of record JAVSCE010017370.1, read on the forward strand.
AAATATGCTTACTGATCTGCAGAAAAGTATTGAGGATCTAAGGGAGGACTTGAACAAAGAGACAGAAGATCTGAAAAAGAGCCACTTAGAGCTGAAGAATATAGTAACAAATGAAATATACAATGGAGGGAATGAATGGTAGTTTGCTGCAAGTAGAGTAGACAATCAATGAGATAGAAATTAAGAGAACAGGAACATGATGAAGCTGAGGAACGAGGGAAAAAATCTCTAGAGATGAAAGAATGATAAAAGAACTCTCTGATCACTCTATACAAAACAATATTCACATAATAGGGGTACCAGAAGAAGAGAGAGACAAAGGGATAGAAAATTTCTTTGAGGAAATAATTGTTGAAAACTTCCGCAATGTGGGGAAGAAAATAGACACTGAAGTCATGCAAGTTCAGAGAGCCCCTAACAAAAGGAACCCCAGGAAAACAACAGAAGGACATAATAGTTAAAGTGACAAAGATTAAGGATAAGGAGAGAGTATTGAAAACAGCCAGAGAGAGAAAAAAAGATTACTTATAAGGGAAATCCCATCAGGCTATCAGCAGACTTCTCAGCAACTTTATAGGCCAGAAGGGAGTGGCATGAAATATTTAATGTACTGAAACACGACCTTCAACCAAGAATCCTCTACCCAGAAAGATTATCATTCATATTTGAAGGCGAGATTAAACATTTCCCAAATAAATGAAGGCTAGAGGAATTTATAACTACCAAACTAGCATTAGAAGATATGTTAAAGGGACTTGCAAAGATGGAAATATTCCTAAGCCTAAATAGCTTTCACCAGTGAAAATAAACCCACAGTAAAGGTAGTAGACCAATTACTTACCAAGCAAGTACGAAATTAAAACGAAAGTAGTAAAATCAACTATACGCAAACTCAGTCGAAGGATACACAAAAAGTGCAGATTATGACATCTAGTACATAAGTGTGGAGGAGGAAGAAGAAAGAAGTACTTTTAGATTGTGTTTGAAATGGAGCAATCATCAACAATATAGACTGTTAAATAGTAAGGAAGCAATCCTTGAATCTTATGGTAACCATAAACCTAAATCCTATAATAGATACACAAATAAAAAGAGAAATCCAATCACAACACTAAAAAATCCATCAAAAAACAAGAGAAAAGTATATGAGTGGAAGAAAGGAACAGACCATAAAACTAAATAAAATGGCAGTAAGTACATAGCTATCAATAATAATCTTAAATGTAAATGGACTGAATGCACCCATCAAAAGACATAGAGTGGCACAAAGTGTAAAGAAGCAAGACCCATCTATATGCTGCCTACAAGAGACTCATTTCAGACCCAAAGACATACATGTACTAAAAGTGAAGGGATAGAAAAAGATATTTCATGCTAATAATAGGGAGAAAAAAGCAGGAGTAGCAGTAGTTAAATCAGACAAAATTTCAAAACAAAGTAAAAAGAGACAAAGACATTACGCAGTGATAAACAGGTCAGTCCAACAAGAGAATATAACCATTATAAATAGCTATGCACCCAACATAGGAGCACCTATATACATAAAACAAATACTAACAGAATTAAAGTGGGAAATAGATTGCAACACATACATTTTAGAAAACTTTATTTATTTTTAAATTTTTTATCAAGTTATTGATATGCACTCTTTTGAAGGTTTCACATGAAAAAACAATGTGGTTACTACATTTACCCATATTATCAGGTCCCCACCCATACCCCAATGCAGTCACTGTCCATCAGTGTAGTAAGATGACACAAATTCACTAACTGCCTAATCTGTGCTACACAGTTTTCCCTGTGATCCCCCACACCATGTGTACTAAACGGAATACCCCTCAATCCCCTTCTTCCTCCTTCCCCAACCACCCTCCCGCACCCCTCCCGTTTGGTAACCACTAGTTCCTTCTTGGAGTCTCTGACTCTGCTGCTATTTTGTTCCTTCAGTTTTGCTTCGTTGCTATACTCCACAAATGACGGAAATCATTTGGCACTTGTCTTTCTCCGCCTGGCATATTTCACTGAGCATTATATCTTCCAGCTCCATTCATGTTGTTGCAAATGGTAGGATTTGTTTTTTTTCTTATGGCTGAATAGTATTCCATGGTGTATATGTACCACCTCTTCTTTATCCGTTCATCTACTGATGGACACTTAGGTTGCTTCCCTATCTTGGCTATTGTAAATAGTGCTGCGATAAACATAGGGGTGCATATGTCTTTTTAAATCTGAGAGGTTGTATTCTTTGGGTAAATTCCAAGGAGTGAGATTCCTGGGTCAAATGGTATTTCTAATTTTAGTTTTTTGAGGAACTTCCATATTGCTTTCCACAATGCTTGAACAAGCTTACATTCCGACCAACAGTGTAGGAGGGTTCCCCTTTCTCCGCATCCGCACCAGCATTTGTTTTTCTTAGTCTTTTGGATGCTGGCCATCCTTACTAGTGTGAGGTGATATCTCATTGTGGTTTTAATTTGCATTTCTGTGATGATTCGTGATGTGGAGCATCTTTTCATTTGTCTGTTGGCCATCTGAATTTCTTCTTTGGAGAAGTGTCTGTTCAGATCCTCTGTGCATTCTTTAATCAGGTTACTTGCTTTTTGGGTGTTGAGGCATGTAAGTTCTTTATATATTTTGAATGTTAACCCCTTGTCGGATATGTCAGTTACAAATATATTCTCCCATACTGTAGGATGCCTTTTTCTTCTGTTGATAGTGTCCTTTGCTGTACAGAAACTTTTTAGTTTGATGTAGTCCCATGAGTTCATTTTTGCTTTTGTTTCCCTTGCTCAAGGAGATTCGTTCAGGAGAAGTTGCTCATGCTTATATTCAGGAGATTTTTGCCTATGTTGTCTTCTAAGAGTTTTATGGTTTCATGACTTACATTCAGGTCCTTGATCCATTTCAAGTTTACTTTTGTGTGTGGGGTTAGACAATAATCCAGTTTCATTCTCTTGCATGTAGCTGTCCAATTTTGCCAACACCAGCTGTTGAAGAGGCTGTCGTTTCCAGGTTGTTTGTCCATGGCTCCTTTATCATATATTAATTGACCATATATGCTTGGGTTTATATCTGGGCTCCCTAGTCTGTTCCATTGGTCTATGGGTCTGTTCTTGTGCCAGTACCAAATTGTCTTGAGTACTGTGGCTTTGTAGTAGAGCTTGAAGTTGGGGAGCATAATCCCCACAGCCTTATTCTTCCTTCTCAGGATTCCTTTGGCTATTCGGGGTCTTTTGTGGCTCCATATGAATTTTAGAATGATTTTCTCTAGTTCGTTGAAGAATGCTGTTGGTATTTTGATAGGAATTGCATTGAATCTGCAGATTGCTTTAGGTAGGATGGCCATTTTGACAATATTAATTCTTCCTATCTATGAGCATGGGATATGTTTCCATTTATTGGTATCTTCTTTAATTTCTCTCATGAGCGTCTTGTAGTTTTCAGAGTATAGGTCTTTCGCTTCTTTAGTTAGGTTTATTCCTAGGTATTTTATTCTTTTTGATGCAATTGTGAATGGAGTTGTTTTCCTGATATCTCTCTTTACTAGTTTATTGTTAGCGCATAGGAATACCACAGATTTCTGCATATTAATATTGTATCTCGCAACTTTGTTGAATTCAGATATAAGATCTAGTAATTTTGGAGTGGATTCTTTAGGGTTTTTTATGTACACTATAATGTCATCTGCAAACAGGGACAGTTTAACTTCTTTCTTACCAATCTGGATGCCTTTTATTTCTTTGTGTTGTCTGAGTGCCATGGCTAGGACCTCTAGTACTATGTTGAATAGAAGTGGGGAGAGTAGACATCCTTGTCTTGTTCCCCATCTTAAAGGCAAAGCTTTCAGCTTCTCGCTGTTAAGTATAATGTTGGCTGTGGGTTTGTCATATATGGCCTTTATTATGTTGAGGTACTTGCCCTCTATACCCATTTTGTTGTGAGTTTTTATCATGAATCGATGTTGAATTTTGTCAAATGCTTTTTCAGCATCTATGGAGATAATCATGTGGTTTTTGTCCTTCTTTTTGTTGATGTAGTGGATGATGTTGATGGATTTTCGAATGTTGTACCATCCTTGCATCCCTGGAATAAATCCTACTTGATCATGATGGATGATCTTCTTGATGTATTTTTGAATTCGGTTTGCTAATATTTTGTTGAGTAATTTTTGCATCTGTTGGTCTGTAATTTTCTTTTTTGGTTGTATCTTTCCCTGGTTTTGGTATTAGAGTGATGCTGGCCTCATAGAATGAGTTTGGAAGTATTCCCTCTTCTTCTACTATTTGGAAAACTTAAAGGGGGATGGGTATTAGGTCTTCACTAAATGTTTGATAAAATTCAGCGGTGAAGCTGTGTGGTCCAGGTGTTTTATTTTTAGGTAGGTTTTTGATTATGAGTTCAATTTTGTTGCTGGTAATTGGTCTGTTCAGATTTTCTGTTTCTTTCTGGATCAGCCTTGGAAGGTTGCATTTTTCTAGAAAGTTGTCCATTTCTTCTAGGTTATCCATTTTCTTAGCATATAATTTTTCATAGTATTCTCTCATAATTCTTTGTATTTCTGTGATGTCTGTAGTGATTTTTCCTTTCTCATTTCTGATTCTGTTTATGTGAGTAGATTCTCTTTTTTTTTTGATAAGTCTGGCTAGGGATTTATCTATTTTGTTTATTTTTTCGAAGAACCAGCTCTTGCTTTGATTGATTCTTTCTATTGTTTTATTCTTCTTGATTTTATTTATTTCTTCTGTAATCTTTATTATGTCCTTCCTTCTACTGAAATTGGGGCCTCACTTGTTCTTCTTTTTCTGGTTTCGTTAATTGTGAGTTTAGACTGCTTATGTGGGATTGTTCTTCTTTCCTGAGGTTGGCCTGTATTACAGTATACTTTCCTCTTAGCATGGCCTTCACTGCATCCCACAGATTTTGTGGTGTTGAATTACTGTTTTCATTTGTCTCCATATATTGCTTCATCTGTTTTTATTTGGTCATTGATCCACTGGTTATTTAGGAGCATGTTTTGCTTATTTGGAAATTGTTTAATCCCTCCTTCAAATTTAAACGATAATCTTACCAGATAAAGTATTCTTGGTTCAAGGTCCTTCTGCTTCATTGCATTAAATACATCATGCCACTCCCTCTGGCCTGTAATGTTTCTGTTGAGAAGTCTGATGATAGCCTGATGGGTTTTCCTTTGTATGTGATCTTATTTCTCTCTCTGGCTGCTTTTAATAGTCTGTCCTTATCCTTGATCTTTGCCATTTTAATTACCATATGTCTTGGTGTTGTCTTCCTTGGATCCCTTGTGTTGGGACATCTGTGCATCTCTGTAGCCTGAGAGAGTATCTCTTTCCCCAGATTGAGGATGTTTTCAGCAATTACCTCCTGAAAGAGATTTTCCATCCCTTTTTCTCTCTCTTCTTCTGGTACCGCTACAATGTGAATATTGTTCCATTTGGATTGGTCACACAGTTCTCTCAATATTCCTTTATTCTTAGAGATCCTTTTTTCTCTCTGTACCTCAGCTTCTTTGTATTCGTTTTCTCTAGTTTCTATTTCATTTATCGTCTCCTCCACCATATCCAATCTGCTTTTAATACGATTGGATCTCTGAACTGAATTCATTCCTGAGTTCTTGAATATCTTTCTGAACCTCTGTGACCATGTTAATGATTTTTAATTTGAACTCCCTTTCAGGAAGAGTCATGAGGTCAATGTCATTTAAATCTTTCTCTGGATTGGTGTTAATAATTTTAATCTGAACCAGATTCCTTTGGTGTTTCGTATTTGTATATGGCACACTCTAGTGCTCGCTCAGAAGCTCTACTTCCTGGAGCTGCTCAGCCTCTGAAACAGTGTCAGGGGTCGCAGGGGAGTGGTATTGGTGCCTGGGGTAGGAAAGAGCTGTTTCCTGCTACCTGGCTGCTATGCCTGTCTCCACTGCCTGAACCAGTGGGCTGAGCACACATGCATAAGCCTCTATGCTTTGCGTTTGTAGTTGCTGTAGACAGATCTTCCCTCTGGCTGGGCTAACACCAGGGCAGGGTTTGCTGGTGTGCAAGCCATGTGGGGTTGGCCAGGAGAAAGGCACAGTAGGCTGCGTATCATGGAGGGTGTCCTTGGAGTTGTGTCACCAGCCAGGGAGCTGGAGCACCTGAAGATCGTCTAAGGAGGAAGACTTCTTTTTCTTCCTTAAATATGAGAGTCTACATGGCAAAGCTCCCACCCTGCTGGGCAGAGTGCACCCGGACAATTTTGTGTACCCGTCCTCTCTCCTTAGCAGTAAGCTCTGTGCAATCCCTGCCCCTTTAGCAGCCCTCTTGCTAATAAGGGCTTCCTTGTTAGGAAGTCTCTCAGACTGCCTGCCTTTCTTTTGTCCCAGAGCAGCCGGATATGGATCCCTGATTTCCACAAGTGGCTGGAATCTTAGTCTCTCCAGGAATTTTGCCTGTCTTAGCTTTCCAACTGCATAATCACGAGAGTATCATGCAAGCATCATGAATTGTAGGTTTGTGGTACCAGAGCAGATCTCCAGAGTCAGGTATTCAGCAGGTCCAGGTCTCCACTCCCTCCCTGCTTAGTTTCTCTTCCTCCTGCCAGTGATCTGGGGTGGGCAAAGGGCTTGGGTCCCGCCAGGCTACAGCTTTGGTACATTACCCTGTTCTGTGAGGTCTGCTCTTTTATTCAGGTGTATGTAGTTTGGTGCAGTCCTCTTTCCTGTTGCTCTTTCAGGATTAGTTGTATTAATTATATTTTCATATTACATGTGGTCTTAGGAGGAAGCCTGTGTCTCACTGCTCACGCCGACATCTTTAATCCTCTCCTCACAAAAATCTCTTGAACCGTAAGCATGAGCAATTTTTCCTGAACACATTTCCTTAGGCAAGGGAAACAAGAAAAAATGAACAAGTGGGACTATAGCAAACACCATCAACAAAACAAAAAAGCAGCCTACAGTATATTCATAAATGATTTATCCAATGAGGGGTCAACATCCAAAATATATAAAGTAGTCATGTACCTCAATACCCCCCCCAAAAAAAACCCAAATAACCTGATTAAAAAAGGGGTGGAAGACCTGAACAGACATTTCTCCAAAGAAGAAATACAGATGGCCAACAGCCACATAAAAAGGTGCTTCAAGTTGCTAATCATCAGGGAAATGTAAATTAAAGCCACATGAGCTATCACCTCATACCAGTTAGAATGGCCACTATCCAAAAGAAAAGAAATAACAAGTGTTGGCAAGGGTGTGGAGAAATAGGAACCCTTCTGCACTGTTGGTGGGAATATAAATTGGTACAACCACTTTGGAAACCAGTATAAAGTTCTTCAAAAAAGTAAAAATAGAAATACCATTTGACTCAGTAATTCCAGTTCTAGGAATTTACCTGAAGAAAACAAAACCCCTGATTCGAAAAGATAAATGCATCCTATTTTTATTGCTGCATTATTTACAATAGGCAAGATATGGAAACAACATAAGAGACTATCAATAGATGAAATGATAAAGAAGATGTGGTACATATACACAATGAAATATTATTTAGCCATAAAAACAAATCCTGCCATTTGCAACAATACGAATGGATCCAGGGGGTATTATGTAAAGTGAAATAAGCCAGGAAGAGAAAGACAAATACCATGATTTCACTTACCTGTGGAATAAAGAAACATAGCAAAACAAAATGAACAAAACAGCAGTAGACTCATAGAGACTGAGAAGAGTGACTGGTGGTTACCATGGGGGTGGGGTTTGGGTGTGTGGACGGGGAGGGTGAGGGGGATAAAGGGGCACAAAAATTCTCAATCATAATATAAGTTGCGATAGTAGTACAAAATGGAGAATACAGCCAGTGATTCTGTAACATCTTCCTATGTTGACAGATAGTAACCATACTAGTGGGAGTGAGGATTTAATGTGGGGATAACTGTTGCAACCACTGTGTTGTGTATTTGAAACCAACATAAAATTATATATCAGTGATACTTCAATTAAAAAAATAGGGGTGCAAATATCTTTTTGAATTAGTGATTTTGTTTTCTTTGGGTAAATTCACAGTTATGGAATTGCTGGGTTATATGGTATTTTTATTTTTAAATATTTGAGAAGCCTCTATACTGCTTTCCATAATGGTTGCACCAGTTTATATTCCCACCAACAGTGTACAAGGATTCTTTTCTCCAAATCCTTGCCAACACTTGTTATTTCTTGTTCTTTTTTTGGATACTAGCCATTCAACTGGAATGAGGTAATATCTCATTATAGTTTTGATTTGCATTTCCCTGATGATTAGTGGTGTACAGCATCTTTTCACATGTCTGTTGACCTTTCTTTATTTCTTCTTTGGAAAAATCTATTCATGTTTCTGCCCATTATTTAATCGGATTATTTGTTTTTGTGGGGTTTTTTCTTGGTGTTGAATTGTATGAATTCTTTATGTATTTTGGATATTATGCCTGTATTGGATATATTATTTGCAAGAATCTTCTCCATTCAGTAGGTTGCCTTTTCATTATGTTAATGGTTTACATTGCTTTGCAGAAGTTCTTTAATTTGATGTAGTCCCACTTGTTTATTTTTGCTTGTGTTTTCCCTTGCCTGAGGATACGTATCCAGAAAAAAATTACTAGCTGATGTTTAAGAGTATTCTACCTATGTTTTCTTCTAGGAGCATTCTTATATTTAGATCTTTAATCCATTTGTGTATTGTGTAAGACAGTGGTCCATTTTCATTCTTTTGTAAGGAGCTGTCCAATTTTACCAGCACCATTTATTGAAGAGACTGTTTTCTCCCCATTGTATATTCTTGCCTCCTTTGTCATTAATAAAAAATGCCATTGGGATTTTGATAATAGGGGTTGCATTGTAGAAACTATCGTATGTACTTTTAAAATACATTCCTTTGTCAGGTATTAATTGACTGTATAGGTATGGGTTAATTTCTGGGCTCTCTATTCTGTTCCATTGATCTATGTCTGGTTTTGTGTCAGTACCATACTGTTTTGATTACTGTAGCTTTGTAGTATAGTTTGAAATCAGAGCACTTGATATCTCCAACTTTGCTGCTCTTAAGATTTTTTGGCTGTTCTGGGTCTTTTGCGGTTCCATACAAATTTTAGGATTATTTGCTCTAGCTGTGGGAAAAATGCCATTACTATTTTGGTAGGGATTGTATTGAATGTGTAGATGGCTTTGGGTAGTACAGCCCATATTTTCTTTCTTCCTTTCCATGAGCATGGAATATCTTTCCAGTTATTTGTGTTGTCAATTTTTTTTTCATTAAATTATATGTCATAATTTCCAGAGTACAGGTCTTTCATCTCCTTGGTTTGGTTTATTCCCAGGTGTTTTATTCTTTTTTGATGCAGTTGAAATGAGATTTTTTTTTTAACTTCTCTCTCCGATAGTTCATTATTTGTATATAGAAATACAACAGAGTTCTGTATGTTGATTTGTAACTTTCCTGAATTGATTTATTCTAATAATCTTTTGGTGGATTCTTTAGGGTTTTCTATATATAGTATTACGCCATCTGGAAAGAGTGACAATTTTACTTCTTCCTTACCAGTTGGGATGCCTTTTATTTCTTTTCTTGTTTGATTGCTGTGGCTTGGACTACCAGTCCTATGTTGAATGAAAGTGGTGAGAGTGGACATCCTTGTCTTGATCCTGATCTTAGAGAGAGTCAGCTTTTCTCCACTGAGTATGATGTTTGCTATGGATTTGTCCATATATGGCCTTTATTATGTTGAGATATGTTCCCTCTATACCCATTTTGTTTTTATCATGAATGGATGTTGAATTTTGTCAAATGCTTTTTCAGCATCCATTGAGATGGTCATGTATGTTTTTAATCCTTTTGTTAATAAAAATCACAGAATTCTTAAACTTGCTCATTAGATAGTTTGATATAGTTCCAGAATTTTGTGTATATTTTTCAAGTTTCTCCTTTGCTCTGTAATTGAACATAGAGCCTACTCCTTAAGTTCACGTTTAAAAATATTAGAAGAGGAAATCAGGCAAGTTGATTTTTTTGTCTTCTTCCCATAGTGATTTATCATGTCAGGTAAGAAGACAGGGAAAAAATACATCGGAATTTAATGAAAAGTATTTTCATCCTAGTCCTTTGACAAAGGAAACTTCTGCAGGTTGGGGAAGGCACAGCTGGTCCTTGGGCCCAGTTGGGCAGCTGTGTTGTCGCAACACTTTTCTTGGCTCTGTGTGCTGTATTTGCTGTGGAGTCATAGTAGTAGAAGGCTTTAGGCTCCATTTCTTGGGTATTTTGTGTCAGCTTTTAACTGCTGTTAAATTTTTACTTAAATATTTCTGCTTCTCTTGAAAATATTATATCCTTTCTGAAAATCAACACTCAGTTTTGGAAGCTAATTTCAGTTCAAAATTGCTAAACAAGAAATTTAACATTTTAAGCATTTAATGTGTGGCCAGCATTATGCTAGGTCTGAGGACACAAAGACAAGATACAGTTCCTACCTTAAAATTGTGTATTTAGTAGTCAGTTGTAAGTGAAAGAAATCTAACTCAACCTTTCTTAACCAATAAAAGGAGGATTTATTGACTTATAACCAAATCATGGAAAAGCTGGTATGGCACTAACATCATGGTCAGCTGAAGCCATGGACTCAAGTAGCTTTGGGTCTTTCTCCTTTCCCTTTCCCTTTCTCTTCTCCTCAGAGCCATTGCCACCCAATATCTCTTTACTTTTGCTTCTATACTTATCTCATCCCCAGAATCTTCTGTTGCCAGCATCCTTGGAGTCATATCTCCATAGTGCATGCCTGTCTCCCAGCCACTGTGTATAGAAGTATGAGAAAGGAGCCTAACTGGCATGGCTTGGGGTATGTGCCCTCTACCCACTCTTGTGAAGAGTTCACTTTTTAAATAATTACAAGAACAAGTTGTAAAATAGTTACAGAATTTCACCCTTTAAATGCTCCTACTTTACATCATTTTTGTTCAAGAATGAACAGCAAAGTATGCCCTTGCCTCAGTCAAAACCACAAAACCTGTGGCCAAGTTCAGTCATCGGAGGCTTACTAATAGCGTGAGCACTTTTCCGGGAGACTCATTTGCTTCATTTGCATAAAGGGGAATGAATTATGTTTACCCTCTCTTTTAGTGCAAGGTACAACCTAAAAATAAAATGTCTTCAGACACTTGTCTATTTTGTTCAGCCTGTGAACAAGCACTTAGTAAATGAGGATATCCAAATGACCAATAAGCACATTAAACTGTACTTAACATCACTCATCATCAGAGAAGTACCAAATAAATTAGTGAGGTGCCACTACATACGTACCCAAGAATGGCTAAAAGTTAAAAGCAAACCAAAAACCTGATAACATCAAATTTGGGCAAGCACGTAGAGTTCCCAGAACTTTAAAACAATGCTAGTGGGAGTGTAGATCGGGGCAGCCATTTTGGGAGAAAGTTTGGCAGAACCCAGAAGAGCTGAGTTGGTGCGTGCCCTGTGACCTCCCGTCCTGCCCCTCGGGACATACCCTGCAGCTGTGACTGAAGCGAGACACACAGCAGGATGGGCCTAGTGACAGTCACGATAGCCCCTGAATGGAAACAGTCTAAATATCCACCAAGAGGAGAATGGATGAATTTTGGTATATTTGTGCACTTGAAAAATACACAGCAATGAGAAAACCCCGGCCACATGCAACATGCATGACTCTGTTGACACGTTGAGCAAAAGAAGCCAGGCATGAAAGAGTCCTCCATCATTCCACTTATTTATTTTAGTTCTTTCTATTGTATGCCTTTTCTGAAAAGAAAAACTCTTCTTTGCCATGAAATTCTTTTTATCAGTGCCCTTGTCTTCCTCACAGAGGTAGCTGAGGAGCTTGGGAAAGCCGCCGCTGCCTCGTCTGTTGTTCCATACCTGCCCCGCTTACCTATACTTCCTTCCAAGACCCGGACACTGAAGAAACAAGTGGAGAACAAGGAGAATATCGAAGGGGCGCAAGATGCCACCGAAAATTCTGCTTCTAGCTCAGCACCAGGTACGGGTCTGTAGGCAGGTGGAACTGAACTGCCTTGTTCAAAGAACCATAGGGTATGGTGCTTTTGTTTCCACTTTCCTGCCTGTCTTCCAGAGGAATGTATGGCTGGCATCTGTTTAGCCTCCCACTCCAGGCCCAGGCTATGCATTGCCAGGGTGAATAGTCCTATCTATTATCTGGCATATAACTCCACCTTCCACTGTCCTCAACTCCTAATTTCCAAATAGTTACTATCTTTACGGGTCTGGTAAAAGTTCTTCATTGAGCCTGATAGAGGAGGTCAGGTTGTGTTGTGGTTTTTAGAGAAAAAGTGGATGCCCAGGTAAAAACTAGCTGGTTACTTCTTCCCTGACTAGCAGGTTACTTCTTTACTTATACATCACATTTGGAATACTAAGTAGTGTGAAATGATTATGTATTTATTAGTCTCCTGAGTCCTGTTAACACCTGGCATTGAATGGATGCTGAAAAAACACTGCAGTTCAGTGTTAGTGATGCAAGTGTAACGGAGTCACTTCTTGTCTTTCACATGACTGTTTGGCCATTTCTCATCAGGGTTCATTAGAAGTGCACAGGCGCCCAGTGGGTCCCCAGCCCTGCCTCGAAAGCAGAGAGACAAGTCACCCAGCAGCCTCTTGGAAGATGCCAAAGAGACATGCTTCAGCAGGGACAGGAAGGGAGGCTTCTTCAGCTCCTTCATGAAAAAAAGAAATGCTCCCACACCCCCAAAACGCAGTAGCTCCTTCCGGGAAATGGAGAATCAGCCCCACAAGAAATATGAACTCACGGGTAACTTCTCATCCGTTGCTTCTCTTCAGCATGCTGATGGGTTCTCTTTCACTCCTGCCCAGCAAGAGGCGAATCTGGTGCCCCCCAAGTGCTATGGGGGGAGCTTTGCACAGAGGAACCTCTGTAATGACGATGGTGGTGGGGGCGGGGGCAGCGGTCCTGCTGGGGGTGGGTGGTCTGGCATCACGGGCTTCTTTACACCGCGCTTAATCAAAAAGACACTGGGCTTACGAGCAGGTAAACCTACAGCCAGTGATGACACTTCCAAGCCTTTTCCAAGGTCAAACTCTACATCTTCCATGTCCTCAGGGCTTCCAGAGCAGGATAGGATGGCAATGACCCTGCCCAGGAACTGCCAGAGGTCCAAACTTCAGCTGGAAAGGACAGTGTCCATCTCTTCTCAGCCAGAAGAGAATGTGGACAGAGCCAATGACATGCTTCCAAAAAAATCAGAGGAAGGTGCTGCTCCAACCAGGGAGAGACCAAAAGCCAAACTTTTGCCCAGAGGAGCCACTGCTCTTCCTCTCAGAACCCCCTCTGGGGACCCAGCCATTACAGAAAAGGACTCTGCAGGGGTAGGGGTGGCTGGAGGGATAGCTGCCCCAAAGAGCAAGGAAAGGAATGGTGGGGCCCGACTTGGCATGGCCGGGGTCCCAGAGGATGGCGAGCAAACGGGCTGGTCTTCCCCGGCTAAGGCTGCCACAGTCCTCCCCACCACTCACAACCACAAGGTGCCCGTCCTCATCTCGCCCACTCTGAAGCACACTACTGCGGACGTGCAGCTCATTGGCACAGACTCTCAGGGGAATAAATTCAAGCTCCTATCTGAGCATCAGGTCACATCCTCTGGAGACAAGGACCGACCCCGCCGGGTAAAACCAAAGTGTGCCCCGCCACCCCCACCAGTGATGAGACTGCTGCAACACCCGCCCGTGGGCCCCGAGCCCCCTGAGGAGTTGGCCGTGGGGCAGTCCCCGGCAGACAGCCAGGAAGGAGGGAGGAGGGCAGCCCCGGGGGCCACGCCCATCAGCGGGAAAGCTGGGAGACCAGTACTGCCTCCTCCTCAAGTGCCTCTGCCCACGTCTTCCATCTCGCCCGCCAAAATGGCCAACGGCACAGCAGGTACGAAAGTGGCTCTGAGAAAAACCAAACAGGCAGCTGAGAAAATCTCAGCAGACAAAATCAGCAAAGAGGCCCTGCTGGAATGTGCTGACCTACTGTCCAGTGCAATCACGGAACCTGTGCCCAACAGCCAGCTGGTGGACACTGGGCACCAGCTGCTCGACTACTGCTCAGGCTATGTGGACTGCATCCCGCAGACTCGCAACAAGTTCGCCTTCCGAGAGGCTGTGAGCAAACTGGAGCTCAGCCTGCAGGAGCTGCAGGTGTCTTCGGCAGCTGCTGGTGTGCCCGGGGCAAACCCCGTCCTTAGTAACTTACTGTCATGTGTACAGGAGATCAGCGATGTGGTACAGAGGTAGCTGACAGTGGGAAGGTGCACATATGTCTGTGGAGAGAGGGAAAGGGACTTGTTTTCCTGTGTTCTTGTTTTCAAAAAAGGAAAGACTGATACTTGAGTGTGTTTATGTGAAGTACCTCAGATCTCTGAGTTCTCACGTTTACAGGTTCATCTCAAAAATAACAAAAATCAAAACATAGGAGAGGGAAATTTGGGGGCAGGGTGGTCATGGACAGGATGGGAAGCGGCACTGGCACGTCAGGGAACGTGTGTGTGTCAGCTGTGAAGAGCCAGATCCAGCCCATTCCTTCCTGGAGTGAAGCGAGCTGGTTATATGGGGCTGCTGTCAGCAAGGTTGCAGGACTGTGCCCTCAGTAGACTGGCAGCAGTGCCCCTGCACCGCACAGAAGGGAGGTGACGTGGGCTCCAGTGGGTACTAATGTGGTTATGTTCCAGCTCACCTAATGAATGTGGTGGGACAGAGGAAAGGAAAGCTGGGAATGTACCACGAGAAATTCCGTTCAGGGCTGTTGGAAGCAGCCTCCCACAGGGTCACTGCAGCAGTGAGAGCTGTATACCTGATCACTAGAATACAAAACTGGGAAACATGGGCCTGTCTGTATGCTCCTGTCCTATTTTCCACTGGTGTGTTAATTGGAGCTGGAAGTAAAGGATGCGAGGAAGTATAGTCAGGGAGATTGAAACTTCCTCCTAAAATCTTTCATAGCAGAGGTCACTTCTCCCAGTCTAGTGTATTATTTCCTAATGGACCAGGATTGGCTTTCTGCTGTTGGTGCCTATCTGTAAACCATAGGCATAGGGGTGTCCTTAGTGGTTGTTCTCTGTCCCTTGCTGGACAAGCTGTCTGCCCCTATTCCTGGCAGCATTCAGGGCATTAACCAGCATTGATTTTGAAAGTAGTGGGCATGTGCAGGTTCTCACAGGGGAATCCTTCTCTGAGTCGGTGCCCTTGTATACTGACATACTGGCCAAGGACTTGAGCAGCTGTATTTCTTTATCAGCTGAGATAGCAGGGAAAGGGTGTCTTCTTGAAACCCAACGGCCAGGTCTGTGGAGAAGCTGGCTCGCTCCTAATGGCGGCATCTCTGTACCTTTCCTCTCCCTTTTCAACTTAGACCCGACCTAGATAGAGAGTAGGGACAAGCATTCTCTCACTCTCCGTGGCTTTCAGATGAGTTACTCAAATTATCCTCAAATGCCTTTCTCCTCTCGCATATCACCTCCACTCCCCACCATTGTGCTTGTTTGTAAAGATCATTTGGGGAATATATTTTGATATTTGTCATTTCACCTCTATTTAAGAATGCATAGTTGAAGGAGCAGGTTATTTCCAGAGAACATGAATTAGATTCTGGAAAGCTAATGACTTAACCCTCAAATGTGCTTTGCCCTTGAAAAACAGGTTCATATTGTTATGATTATGGAAGCTGAACTGGGATCACACAGAACCAAATCTAATTGGTTAGATATTAATATTCTTGATGCCAAGTCTAATTCGAACTACCACTTCGTTCTCTTCTAAGCTTTATGACTGCCCCCCCCCCACCCACGGAGAACCCAATACAAAAAAATAATGTTATTTTTTTCCTCCCAAAGGATTATTAACTTAGGACGATAGGAATTCAACATTGATGAACAGTGAGTTCTCTTCCTGGCTCTGTCATTGATCCACTGTCAAGCCACAGCCCCATCTTTTATTTATTAAATGAAAGTAAAGTTACATGCTCCCAAGGGTGTTTGCAAATAAGCGTATAGCTATCCCTTTGAAAGCCTGTCTGGAAAGCTCTTAAGTGCAGTGTTAGGTTGAATGGTTTTTCATTCTCTTCTTTGCTCAGTAGCAGATAATGAAATTTAGAACTGCTGGGATTATATTAATTGGGCTAGAATACTAAGAGGGACAAAATAAGTTTTGGACAGAGTTTGGCATCTGTAAACAAGGAAGAAATTTAGTTTTCACTAGAAAGAAAGGAAACCTTGATTCTTACCACAGCTGCTCCAAAGGAGGCCCAGGTCAAGAAAAGGGTAAGCAGGGAGGAGATGGTACTGGCTCTTCCTCACACGGGTTGGGTGATCCCTGTCTGTCTGTTAGCTGCAGAGGTAGGCAGCTTGTGATCTGCTTAATCTCCTTAAAGTGGTTAGAGAAGACAGTTCCCTTTAATTTGGATTTAAAACCAGTTCTCCTCCTCCCACCTTCTTTGCCACTCCCTTAATCATACACCTCCATACACTTGAAATTGTTTTAGCAATTAGCCTTTTCAGGGTGGGGCAGGGAAAGCTAAAACGTTACTGTTATGCTGCTCTATAAGTTTATCCCTATCATTGTGGGATGCAAGTTGAGGGATTATAATTGTTTTTAGGTTTTGTTTTTTGTTTTTTGTTCTATTTTAAGGGATCTTTCCTTGAGAGCTCTGAAAATAAGCCTTGGAGGAACACTACTGAGTGGATTTAAGCTCCCTGGTTTTCTCCCTGAAGCACAGTCTTGAGGGTGGGGTCTGTGTCTTACTCAGGGGCGGCACCTGGCTCTGTCTTGCCTGTGTGGGTGCTCAGTAAGTTCATGAATTGAATTGATTTTTCTCAACACTGTCGGAGTGGCATTAATTATTGTTAGCACACCCCATCCACTCGATGCATGAACTGTAACTGGAGGAGTTGAGGGCTCAGGGTTCAGGTTAAAGAGGCACTGTCAACTTACAGAAGTACAATTTAGGTTGTTCCATTTTCTACTCGAAAAGGACCAGATTCCAAAAATAACCTTATGAAAATTTAAAAGTTTGAATTCAAAGCAGAGAAAACTGCTTCTAGAAACTAAAATGTAGTTTAATCCTGTCTCGTTTAAAAGCAAAGCAGATCCAGCAGGAGCAACACACTTTTACAGGTGCTGAAAACTTCTGAATTGATTATATGGATGCACACATCTGGGCTTCCACAGCTTCAATCCTTCATGTATAGATGATGGGATTTCAGTTTATATTTTCAACCTTAAAATGCAGTGTTTTGTGTAGAATACATCTTACGCTTTACATGAAGTATTTTCTTGAAAGGTTTTGTGTAAAATTAAAATGTATATGTTTTCCTGTAGACTTTTGTTGTGATTTTCAGAGATACAGCCTTAAGAACAAAATGGCCCTAAGAAATTCATTCCGTGTTTTTCCATATGACCTCGATCCATTAAGGTCATTAGAGTGGAGACCCTTTTCCAGCTGTATTTTTGGGTTTAAATTAGAATTTTCTTATAATTAAATTGAAAGTTGGCTAGTAAAAGAGTGCCCAGTTAATAAGACGTGCTGACTTTGCTGAGGCACAGCCCATATGTAAGTATATAGATATGGAGCTTTGTGTTTGAAGGATACAGTATAGTTAGTGATTAAAAGTTGAGACTCTAAAGCCAATCTAGAAGGCAAGTCATTTAACCTTCCTGAGCCTTAGTTTCCTCATTGGAAAACAGGGATAATAATAGTAACTACCTCAGGGTTGTTTAAGGATTAAATGAGATGATGTATGTAAGATACTTAGTTTGAGTGTCTGGCACATGATAAGCACTCCATACATGTTAACTACTGTTAACACAGTCCAGGGAGTCTGAGCCAGGAGTATGCAGCACAGTTCCCTGGGGTTTAAACAACCGAACAAAAACCTGATGCACCAGCCTCACCCCAGATTGGAATTCCTAATGCGGTGGGGGCCTCAGCCCGTGTGGTTTTCCAGAATCCCTCCAGACACCCAGCACTGTCCAAACACTATGAGTTACCCTAACCCTTTTCTTTACAGCTTAAGAAATTGGAAGAGAGGATGATTCAGTGACTTGCATGTTATCCCAGAGCAGTTAATTAGTGGCAGAGCCAAGGCTAGAGTGTGGGTTCCTTGACTTTCTTGTTGCGGGGTCTTTCCACCATTCCTGCTGCCTTGTGAGACACTGCAAAAAATGTTTCAATAGACAATCAGTCTGCACGGTGCTGCACACTCATAAAGCACACGCTCCTGGCACTCTCTAACCTCAAGGGGCTTGAATGTTGAGTAATGGGAACACTAGCAAAGCAGGCATTCAATAGAACTCAGTAATTTAAAAAATTATATGGGATTCTTTTGGACTTTTCTCAGCAACATAGCAATGTGCACTTTGTAATAAATACCAACTTGTTTTTAAAAACCTAGTCCTACATTCCTTTTTCTTAAAAAATAAAAACAGAACTTTATTGTTCCATATCATTTTAATGACTATGAAATAATGTGTATGAAAGCACTTTGAGAAAAATATCAAATGTAATATAACTAAAGGTGGTATTATTAATGTCTATTTAGAAGATAAACCAGTTAATTAGGGGCTGATGGACTTAATAGGCTTTTTACCTGTAGGGGACCTGAAAAGGCAGTTAATAAACAATCACCTCTATAATTTATCACATTTATAATGAAACTGCTAATTGAATATGTGCAGGTATAGTAAGTGTTTTGCTTAAATTGTAGCTTAGCGCTAAATAACTTCAGAAGATGAGGGACCAACTTTCTGTTTTTATTATAGTCTTTAAAAAGTCAGTAATGTGTACCCCCTCCAGAGCAAAGTTCTTCCAGGGACCTTGACTCAGGAAGAGTGTGGCCCTCTTACCCTCCAACATTTGTCCACCACACGTACAGCAATCCCGTATCCTAAGTATGGTGGGAGCAGGTGCTCTACCTGTTGACGTTGACAGTGTCTTTTCTAACCTATGTCCTACGTGGTTTTGTTGCGGTTTTTGGGCAGGTGGGGTGGAAGAGGGATTAGATGGCCATAGAGTCGGTGCACTTTGGGAATTTTCTAGGATTTCCTTCCAGTTAAATGAGCTTGACATTCATCCATGTTCATTTTTTTTCTAAGAAGAGTAGCTGAACATAGCTCACCAATTAGATTGTAAAATATACAAGAGTAAATTGCCTTGGTGGCCACTTTTGAGTTACAGTCCCATGCATTCGGACCTCTCCCACTCCCGTTTTTGCTACCGATGTCACCATTGCTATTGGTCTGTGCCCCCACAGGAGGTCACATTGGGCTGCCAGGGTTATCTGCATTTTTGTTCTTGATGATTTTGGGGTTTCATCGTCTTCCTTGCATTAAGATGTTCTATCTGGATTTGGGGTCCATCTCTTCCCTAAATGTCTGTTATGACCAGTTGTCTTTGGGTAGGTAGGGTTTTTTTGTGTTTTAATAGGCTCCAGCTGTCCACATCTCTTGTCTCATCTTCTTGCAAACCAAGTAGCTCAGTTCTTTTGTAAATGCCTTCTTCGGTTTGGGATATGTGGGAGCAGAAGAGAAATAGGGAAAGACAGCTTAAAGGGAGCCTTACACCCTTCTGACAAAGGCGGGCAAAAGCAGCCTCCCGGGCACCAGCCCTTTCCATATGACAGCCCAGGGAAATTGCTGCTAGCCTCTCCTCGCTAGTCAGAGAGGAGAGGCCTTGGCTGCTTCTAAAATGTGTCCCACTCTTAATAGGTTATTTATATCTTTTGAATAGAGTTCCAGTTTTCTAACTACCAGACTTCAAAAAATCTAATGCAAACCTCGCTGTTTTTGGCAAGCTAGTAGTGTCTGGAGTACTGATTACCATTACCTGTGCCAGACATCACTGCCATTCCCTCCTATGTCCTGGATCTAAAGGACAGGAAGTTAGGGAAGGCTCTTCCTTGTGATACTCAGGGTGAGAAGATCCTCTGCTCCTCCCCCTGTGAGGAGGCCCAGGCGGGTCACCTTACCTAGGCTGACTTGCAGTGGCTGAGATTGCTCCCTGAGCGCTGCGCCTTCAGAGATGGGTTTCATGTGCTTTGCAGAATAAAGGACTCGTCAGCTAGGTTGATGTTGCACAATTAATTGAACTGGAACTGGTAGAAACGAGCTTTGTGGGTGGCAGTGGCTCAAAGCCCCCATTCAGTAAGAGCTCCCCGCTTGAGATGTTCTCCCCACATGGGGTGCTGGGCTGGCAGACTACTTTTCCCTACCCCACTTGGTGAGCTGGGGGATGGACCCTCTAACTGGACCCTTCCCCCCTCCAAGTGCACTTAATGTCTTTGCTTCTGTGTACCATTATAAATTTGAAATTGTTTGCCTCTTAGAATTATATCCTTTAACCTCCCCATTGCTGAGTGACCTGAGCACAGCAGCAAGGCCCTGTTAACTCGGCCTGAGGTCACAAAGGCAGGAGAGGGATCTTCAACCCTGCAGACCCACTTACGGAAAATATGTCTCCTTAAAGTTGAAAGGTTAGGCCCAGCATTGTCCCCAGACCATACCCTGCACCCACCCTCTCTCCTGGGAGGTTCTTTATCACTGTACTTGAAGTAACAAGTTACCAAGTCTTAACATGTCACTCCAAGCTATTGAGCTGTACACACACAGGGCTTGAGGTCTCAGAGCATTCTAGTTAATTCTTTAGGACACAGTGGAGATGAATTATCAAATGTTAGGAGGCTTTACGAAAGGAAATACAGAGAGCTTGCATGGTTGGAGCTTGCTTAGGTTTGCTTCTGAGCCTCAGGACAGCAGTTTTAAGTTGTGATTAAGCACCATATAAGGATGCTTAATTTTCAGCAGTAATAACAGAAATGCCAAATAAATTTAATTTTGATTCTAAATATATTGCAGGATCCTGTGATGCATTAGAGTTGTCAGTGGTGAATTCTAAACCCTGTTTTTCTGTAACCATGTGTGTGGTAAGAATGCCAAAAGACAGAGATGTTTCCAGTGGATGAGGGCCAGAAATGCTGGCCTTCCTCCATGACAGCCACTGTTCTTGGGACTCTACCATGAGATAAATTACTATTCAGAAACTAGAAAGGACAGTGAGATACTCATCTCATAGTTCTTTAGGGTGTGTTTGAAAACTCTCATATCTCAGATCTGCCTGGAGGGTACATGTTATGTCCACACACTGTTGTGCTCCCTGAGAAAGGAGGGGAGAGTAAGGGAAAGAGGAGTCAGATCTGTCCCTGTGATGAACAGGCTGACTGAGCTGTTAATGCATGCTCAGAACCCCACCTCCTGGGTAGACCCCACATTTTTCCTTCATTGCAATCTGATTCTGTAATGACTATCAGTGGAGAAACCCCAGTTTTATGCTCGCTTGACGAAAGTAAGTTTGAATATTTCATTGTGGTTGACAGAACTTTGTCCTAAAACATATGATTCAGATTCTTTAAAACTGATTTATACCAAAGGTCACGCTTTGCAGGTGTGTACATGATGGGTGCATAGATGTTGAGGTCTGGAGGGCCTGGCCCTGGAAGCATTGTCAAGGAGACACACTGAGACAATACAGGATTTAGCTGAAAACACACCAGTCATGGGTCATTACCAGCGTTGTCAGGTATTCGTTCTTAATTGTTATGTAATATATTTTCAGGTGTTTTGTTTTTCTAATTTAATTCTCTCACTCTGTTGTCTGACTGTGAACTGCTAACAGTGTTAAACTTGATGTAAATAAATGAGGCCCTTGAAAGGGGAATGCTGTCTGCCTGTTGTCTCACAAGGCTTGCCATCTTGTGGTTTATTTTAAATAAAGGCTGCAATATTTTATTGGCAAAGTATGCTTGTGACTGGAGTGTTTCTCCCATAATTTAGCTGATGGGGTATCTAAGCAGCATTTCTCTCTCTCTACATCAAATAGATATCTATAAGTGAAGAAGCTGATTTTAGCAAGCACCCCTCTGACACATTCTTTAGAATGTCCTCTGTGGGAGTGAATGGTCATCCTTTGATGATTACATTTTTGGAAATGGCCAAAGGCATCTATCGGGAGCCCAATTAAGGTAGGTAATGTGTGTGTGTGTATCCGTCTGTTCAACATGAGGTGATTGTAGAATGAGACTTAATTCTTTCAAAGTCCATTCTGAGCACAACGCTGAATAAACTAAAAATGTTTCATCCCAGTCCCACCTGATGCCCTTTTGTACCTTCAGAATTTGTGCCAAGTGCAGAATAAACACTCTTCAGTAGCCCCAAAGACCCAAAAACTCTTGTAATACTGCCACAGAGGTAAGGGTACAGAAAGCCTGGACCTTATCTATTGCTCCTGCAGGGACACAGGCCAGACACGGGGCTTTGCCTCCGGCTTCCATGTCCTGGACCTCAGTGGCTGGAACTGCTGCTCTGGCTTAATTGGTGCCACGGTTCTAACAAGATCCTATTGGGTTGTCCAAGTTTCTCTCTCACTACTCCCTTTATCAGATCAACCCATATCTGGGTCAAGACCTTCACAGGGCCCTTAGTACCTCTCCTTTTAGTCATCCTGTACTTCCTTCTGTGCTCTTAACTGTTTCAACCTCCCCCAGATCTGCTAAAGTACAAGTAGCCTCACTTATGGGTTGCCCTATGTGGAGAGCAAGAACAGTCACTAGGGACCCAAAGGGAGATGGGGGACCTGTATGCAGCACCAGGTTTCTCATTCCTGCAATGACCAAACAACTCATTGGAGCCCTGGGGGGTCCATATCATAGATGATATTTTTCATGCCCAGCTCCCATTAACACCTGCTGGAGGTCTGCTTATGTTTTCCAGCTAGTGGGAGAGTATGGCAAATCACCTTGATTGGGCCAAACTGCCCTGATGGCTGCTGTCAGCCAATCCAGAAGTGCCTGATTTCCTGGGGTGTGACGGGCACTCTGCAACCGCTGCTGGAGGGAAGGGTGAGTCATCGGGGAAGCCAGTGTACCCATTTCAGAACCCAACATAATGCTTTCCACCCTCATATCCCAGAGATGCAAAAGCCACCTAGGCAGAGGTTCGAATGGCTTCTGCCGAAACCCAATGCTAATATCCACCAGCTCATCCTGGGAATAGGGACTGAGCATGGAGTGGCTCCACAATCTGGGGAGGGGTGGCTCCTGCCCCTAAGGAGCCCATGGTTGTTGCATTTTTATTTTCTTATTACAACTGGGCAGGCCTTTAATACGGGAGGGGCTGGTGTCTCAGGTGGTGGCCTAGGCAACAGTTCTACCCTTGGCCCCTCCCCCCATCCTCGCGCAACATGTCTATCATCTCTGGGGCTGAAGACACAGCCCCTACCTCCCCCTCCCTCACGGCCTCCTGCAGTGCAGATCCTCCGGCCACCTCCTCCCTCACTGCTAATGTATCTTCTAGGAGCGTGACCTGTCTTCTCAATAACTGTCTCTCTTTCTAAGGGCATCCCATAGGTCATTGCTCAGCTCCTCCAAGAGACGCTGAAGTGTGTGTCTCCGATAACCCTCTCTACTATCTTGGGAAACAAACATCCTACAATCCCAGCTGTTACACATCCACTCAGGGCCTCTGAGCAGTCCTCTATCTCACAGAGGGCTAATTCCACAGCTTCCGGTGTCTCCACCCTTCCTCAATTCTGGGGAAGGCCCCACCCCTCTAGGAGCTGCCTTACCCTAGACCAATTCCCCACTAGGGTGTCCCCGAGTGGAAGTCCCACGGACGGGGTCTTACTGGGTGAAGCTGTACCGTCCACAGCAGCCAGAGGGAGGGGTGAGTTGTCATCCCCCATCGCAGCAGCCATTGGGGCCATTCCAGCATCCACAGGGGGGTTTCCAGATATTTCCTCACCATCTCTAGGGTCAGTCGGTCCAAGCATTGTACCCATGAAGACAGATTTCGGGTTCAGAGGTCCTGCTGACTACCACCAGGTGTATCTCCAGATGGAAAATGTTTTCAGCCCAGGGCAAAGAATTTTGAAGCCAAAATCAAAGGGAGAAATAAAGTGGGAGAAACTGGTTTATTGCTTACAAGCAGTCATCTAGTCCTGCCTGCCCAGGTCTCCCGTGACCTGCCGGCTCTCCACCAACCTGGTAATCACCTATTGGTATGGAGATGGCCTACTTCTCTCCATCCCTCGGAAACACCTATTGATATGGAGGTGCACTAAAGCTGAGGGATTCTGGAAATACTGCAGTTTTACCCACAGGATACGCAGGGGCAAGGTCCCAAATAAAGGAGCTTCTATCCTGGTGGAGCTTGGGGCCTGGCTTGGTGGCAGATGGAGGCGCTCTTGTTCCTCAAGCCTAGAAGCTCTGCCCAACTGAGAAGCAGGCTCCAGCTGAGCCGAGGGCCATAAGCTCTTCTCGGGGGATTTTGTGAAGCTTCATTGCATAGTCATGATTGACTAATTGGCTGATTCAGCCTCCAGCCCCTGCCTTTGGGTGGGTGGGGTCCAAAAGTCCCATTAACATGACAAAATGCCCATGTCATATTTAACTCTGCAGTTTTCAGAAAATGTGGATGAAGACTAAATACACCTGGGAAATACATATTTGGTCATATGAAATGACCAAATATGTATTTCTTTTAACTCATTTTATCACAGAACCCTTTCCACACCTGGAACGATGGCATTTGCTGAGGAAATCAAAGCACAGGAGCTAGCGCTGGACTGACCTGGGCTAAGCCCCACTCCTCCTCTGAAGAGGGTCTCTAAGTGTATCTCTGACTTTGCGTAAGATATTTAACCCATCAGAGCCCCACTTTTTCTTAAAAGATTATGTGAGAACGCAGGGGAAGTCCAGCCTTGGCTTTGAGTATGCTGCTAAAACTGACAGCAGTTTGATAGGTTTTTATTTTCCTAAACACCTTAATGCTCTGTGCTCTGAGCACTTTAAAAGATGAACTCACGTAACCCTCACAGCCACCCTAGGAGGTTAAGTAGTTGGGCTCACTTTTACAAAAGTGGAAACCAAGGTTAAACTGAGGGTGCTAGCTTTCCTGTGGTCTCACGGTGGCCAGTGGCCAAACCATGGCACTCCAGCCCCATGGAGTGGGGAAATGTCCAGAGCTCTGCATTGTCTGCTTGTTCTGGCTCCTGAGGTGTAAGAGGGTCAGATTCTATTATGATGGCCGACTTGGCGGGCCAGTGCTAACAGGATGTCAGCTGTTCTGTGGCTTTGAGACCTAACAACTGACCTCTTAGTGTGGACTTACAGAGTTTAGAGCTGGGCACGTACTGGGCTCGGCTGCCCACACATTCTCCCTGCGACTCTCCATATGGATACACTGAGCCAACAGCTAAAATCGCCCCCCCGCCCCGTCTTGTGTGTTAGAACAAATTTTCGTCCAATGAGTGGTATGAAACTGTTTCTTTAATTCATTTATTTGAATGTTTATTGGGTACCTATTGTCAGGCTAGGTACTTCCTAACCATGAGGCAGCTGAGTAAATGAGTGCAATAGTGTTAAACAGGGGAGAGACATGGTGTTCTTTACCAGGGCTAAAGGTGAGTGGGCTGGGCAGGGCTTTAACTAAGGGAACACTGGAGGTGCTGACAAATGTAAAACATGTGTATGTAATCCCAGAAGTGTAGAAAGGAAGAATCAAGGGACAGGAAAAAACATGAGCTCCCTGTCTGTCTAGAGGCACAAGTACATGTTTACATGTGGCCAATCCTCATAAATGACTGTATTTAAAGCGGGGTGCATAGGAATGACATTCTCATGCAAGCAATATGCTGAGGAAGCTCTTCGGTAAGAGGTTGATGTAACCTTTGTCGTCCCAAAGCAAACTGCATTTGGCGGACGGAGCAATAACCGGGTCCGCTCAGAGTGCCCACGCACCAGCCCCACCAGCGCTCATCAGCATCACCTAGCATCGGGAACACGGCTGAATAAGCATGATTAGCAGGGCTCAGTAGAAAAGGAGGCAAAGGGTTTTAGAAAAATACAAAATTTTAATCTTTACATATGGCATGGTCATGTCAAGGCCCCTGACTTATTTTAACCTGCACAACAGAGTAAGTCTTAGCTTACAATGACATAATTTAAAAAAATAATTCTGTGTACTTTTTCCTTCAGTCTGATGCTCTTTGCTGATTTTCTGGCTCACAGAAAAAAGCTGCTCAGCTTCCCTCTGGGAGTAACACCCGGAAAGCTAACCCACCAGATGCCCCATGTAAGCAAAGCCTCCCTTTTCCCTTCCGTCCCCGAGGACCCTGCAGCCTCAGGTCCAGTGCCCGAGTGTAGGCAGCTGCAGGCAAGGGTTGAGGCACTAATATGCCCTGGGGATTTATTTCCCACATGGCTTTCTCAACGACTGGGCCCACATTTTGAAATGTGGCTCTTTAAGGCACTTTTAAGTCACTTTAGTTGACTTTAAGAATTGGCTGTGCTTCTGGCTTAAGGTCTTCCTTCTACACACCACTGTGTGTTACTGACTGCTGGGTGCCAGCCTGCCCCACCCCCAGCCTCTTACAGGCCTGGACAGTGTGCTGACAGGTGGCTTCAGGACATTTTCCTGGAGGCCTAAGGCAGGAAATACTTAATCCTTTGGGAAATAGATTTGCATCCCTGAGAAGAGAAGAGCTGTTCCTCCTTGGGAAGGTAGACCACCATCGTGGCGACTTCATCCAGTGCCTCTTCCGTATATGGGAGCGCCTGGCTGCGGAAGGCATCACGTGCACACAGCCTCACGTGACGGTACTCCAGGGGCAGGAAGGGGATGCAGAGGTCAATCAGGTTTTCCTTGACTAGATGGCTGTGGCCAAAGCCACTGTCTGAAATGAAGACCAGAGTTACATGGGAGTCTCACCTGGGGCTGAACCCAACTGGAGGTCACTGGAGTTTTAAGGTGTCCCTGATACTAAGGCCTGGGCAAGGGCCAACCCCAGGAGGGCTGGCTGAAGGTCACGGCAAGAACTATGCAGCTGTTTGCCCCTTTAGGGAAAGAGCACATGGTCAGCCATGGGCGTGGGCCGCAGGGCCGCGGGGGAGCTGGGCTGTGAGTGCCAGCTCTAGTTTGATTCGATGGCAGGCAGCACAGGGTAGGGGTCTGCCTCCCGTCATAGGCTGGGGTGCCCGAGGGTTCCTGCAGAGACTCCGAGTCCACCGGCTTCCCAGGCCACTGTGTGTATTTCCAGGGCCGGGACAAACTTTTCTCCGTTCGCATTTTCAGAAAAGGAGTTTGGCGTCCTTGGCCCCCTTCTTGTGCTCACCTGAAGCTGGCAGTGAGGCGACCGAACGGTGCGCCTTCTGTGGTTCTGAGGGCCCCGCCTGCCTCCTAAGCACACAGCCCAGCACACAGCCAGTACCCCAGCTGCGGCTCTCACCACGGGTGGCCTGTCCACGTGGCCGCAGTTACCTAAGGACTCCACGAGCTCAGCCTGCAGGCTGGACTCCAAGTGCTCCATTGCAATTTCTTCCCGGGACCATCCAGCCTTAAGCAGGTTCAGGACCACCTTGTTGATGATATTGCCCCCGAGGTTACTGAAAGAGACGGGGAGCCTGTTAACAGATCATGTTATTTTCATATTTAACTTCCAAGGGATAACTTGACCCTTGAAGCTACTGCACTGGTGCCTGGAAGAATGGAGGTCGAGGGGCCTGGGCCTCCCTCCCCCAGGAGATCTCATCACAGCCCAAGGTCTGTACAGAAAAGACACTGTCCTGCTTTGCCGCCCACCTCCCTGGCTTCCTGCCTCCTGACACAGGCTGAGGCTGTGCCAGGTGAGGGAGCCTGGAGGTGGGGGCTGTGGGTCTTTCCCTGGTCTTCTGTATGGAAGGAAAGGCACACGTATGAGATCCAGGACAGCGTGGCACATGCTAACGCAGAAGCAACTGTGGCCCAGGGGACTTGAGAGAGCCTGAGCAATTGCAGACCGGGCAGTGATCATCAGGCGTGAGGCAGGGTGGGCACGGCTCCGGGCCCGGGTGACTTGAGGGGGCTTGTGGGCTTCGGGGGGACGAGGAGCCTAGGCAAGGACGGTAGGCCAAGGCTAGCATGGGGAAGCCTTTGGCTGCCACGCACATGGACTTCAGCTCATGGACCATGGAGAACTACGGAACGGTTCTGAACTCGGAAGTATAGGGCGGTGGGGTGACCTGATCAGCTTTACATCCTAAGATCATCCTGACGCCACAAAGGTTGGATGGAAGAGGCATGGGATGCTTGCAGAAATCAAGTCAGGGAGCTGTTTGCAAAAGTTCATGTTTAGAAGTGATGAAGGCAAGAGAAAGGGATTTAATCATTTTAGGAGGCACAGTGGACAGAACTCTGTGTCTGACAGATATAAGAAGTAAGCGAAAGGAGGTCATCAAGGAAAACGCGTTTGCCTTGAGCGGCACCCCAGCCCCTAAGCAGACGGGTGGAGGTGGGAGCGTGGCGTTACACTTCTCAGTGTGGTGCACTCGCCTGGGACCTCCGCAGGGGCTGTGGTATCATTAGGCAACTGGAATGATGAGCCTGAAGCACAGGAAAGAGGACGGGCTTGGAGAGCAGAGGGAGAAAAGGGCAAGGAGAGCAGACTTCAAGCCACCGGCAGGGGGGCCGGGAGGGCGGCGGTGGAGACCGGGGGCTGGCATTTCCTCCTCTGCCCTCCCCAGCCCTACGTGTATGCCGCTTACCTACTGCGCTCATCTCCCCTGATGTGGCTGCAGCCTCCTGGGCCCTCGGCCAGCTCCTTAAGCCAACCCAGCTCTGCTCCTGCTCCTGCCTCAGGCCCACCAGAGTAGGGGGTGTGCGGTAAGGGAAGGAAGCGGGAGGCAGGTGCAAATGAAGGAGTGGGATCCGACCTCCGATCTCTCTTCACAGAGCCTCTGATCAGCTCTCTGAGACTCATTTAATGTTTAACTCATTTGCCTGCATGGCATCTGGGTGTGTCCTGTGCACCAGGTTCCAGGCAAAGCTCTGGGACACTGAGGGTGGAGTGGGTCTCCCCCTGCTGCCTCTTGCAACGGGAAGGAAGGCTGAGTGTGCCCCTTCCTGCCACGCGCTCAGCCGGGCCTGCCAAATGTCCAGCCAAGCCATCTCTTGCCTCCTTCCCGTAGGCCAGGTTTTCCCGGTGGCCATGAGCGCCCAGCTGGAGAGCCTGGCAGGGAGGAGCTGCTGAGCCGGACTTCCCCTGACACCTGTGTGGAGGGACGCTTGCCGGGCAGGTCATCGGTGCACGTGCAAGGGGCCCCAGTTCCATCAGCGGAAGCAAGACCTCTCCAGCGCCAAGGGGCTGCCAGCCCTGGCAGTCCTCCCAGGAGGCAAAGGCAGGAACACACGAGTGTGGCTGGGGGGCAGGCCTCGAGGGCAACAGGGAGACGGCAGAGCTGGTGCCTTCCCCATTTCCACCCTGAAAGCCACCTGATACTAACTCTCCTGACAGCAGCTTAGCCTGTTTGTTTATGTGACCCTGAGGCCTTACACAGTGCTTAATCCCAGGTGCTCAACAAATGCTTCTTAAGTAAATGGATGTCTCTGCACTTTTGTCTACACTATCTCCACCTCCCTTCTGGATTTTTCCTCCCGTTTTGCACAGTCAATGTCTCTCTTCCTCCAAGTTACAGGCTCTATCTTGCCCTCTAAAACATAACCTGGGCGCCTTCTCTATTCACTGCCCCCGTCCCATACTCTGGCATCGATGCTATGGCCCCAGCATTACAAGTTTGGACAGCTGTTGCCTTCCTGGAGCACCTCAATTCCCTTCCACATCCTCCCGCGTCACCAGCTGACCGGGAGCTGGGGGGAGCCGGGGGGACAGAGGCATCTCCAAAGACTTGTCTCTTCCACTGGCTCTGGGATAGGCCAACATGGAATCTCACCAGCCCCAAGGCTCCAAAGGCAAGCCTCAAGGGCCTCTCCACAATGCTGGTAACAAATCCCAACCCGAACTGCCGAATCTTTCCTAAGGAATGGATATAAAATAATCATGAATCTCTATGAGCCTTAGTCTCATTATCTGTAAAATGAGAGAAGTGAATCAATTTAAGACAATTTAAGATGTCTTCCTTAGGTCCCCTTAGATTCAACGGTCAATCAACAAACAGTCCTACAAGTATTTTCTGTGTTCTGGGCTACACAGCCTTTGAATCAACGAACAATTTACATTCATATAGTTCTTTTAATTTTTCAAATTCTTTATTCTCTGATGACAGCCCAATGAGAACAGGCTTAATTACCATCTTCACTTTATAGCTTGATGAGAAGAGGGCAGAGTTCTATGTTCCATTCCTGCCCTGCCCTACAACCCCATTCCTGGAGCCTCCCACACTTGGTAGTGGGGGGTGAAATGGTCACTGTCCGTTTTCTGGTTCCCAGCCCCGGGCCCCCAGATTCCTCCAGCCCAGATGAAGAATGGGTTCTGAGGGCCAGGCACTCCCGCCTACACACAACACTCCCTGCTTCAACTGCACCTCGTCCCTTCTGCCATTAGATGCCACCACAGGACAGGTCAGTGAAGTCAGTAGACCTTACTTTAAATGGCAGGTTCAAGATTAAACTGCCAGCCTTACGCTAGTGTGACCTAATTTACATTAGCAGGTCAATCAGCTGTGCTTTTCTTTCACACACACACAAGTCCTCACCACATGCGAGATCACTGTACACATCAAACCCGGAGACTCAAGCCCCCAACATTAGGACACAGATGGGCCCCCACTTATGATGGTCTTAGATTTTTCAATGGTGTGAAAGCAATGTGCATTCAGTGGAAGCCATACGTTGCATCTGAACCTGTTCCTGGGCTGTCGGCGTGCAGCACCACCCTCTCTCCTGATGCTGGGCAGCAGCGAGTCATAGCTCCCAATCAGCCATGCCATGACAGCGGTGAGCGCCTGACACACGTACAGCCTTTCTGTGCCCACACAACCACTGTTTTTCATTTTCAGTACAGAATTTAGTCAATTCCATGAGATAGTCAATGCTTTGTTACAAAACTGGCTTTGTGTCAGGTGATTCTGCCCAGCTGCCACTGCCTAGCTAAGTGCTCTGAGGGTTTAAAGTAGGCTAAGCTAAGCCATGATGTTTGGTAGGTTAGGTGTATTCAATGCATTGTTGACTTAATATTTTCTAAATACGATGGGTTTATTAGGATGTGACCCATCATAAGTCGAGAAAGATCTATACCTGACAACCTTCAGGTGATCTCACTAGCCCGAAGACCAACTGCTTTCTGGATGCCCGGGGCAGGGGCACCGCTGAGCCAGCATGTCAGCCTGGCTGCTCTGCACCGGAGCCCACAGCCCGCGGCCCTGGCAGGGGTGTGCGTCCTCCTCCCCGGGGGCTCAGAGGCTCCCGGAGGGCTGCCGCCTCCAGCTACTGTAGGCCCACGCGGCAGCTTTCCCCTGGTGGCTCCCCAGGCTCTGTCTGCATCCCAGCCATCTGTTCATTCACAGGTGGCCACGTGGCCTCAGACAGTGCACAATGATCAGGTCACTGGAGGAAAGGGCAGGGCTGGCGGGTCAACAGCCAAAATACTACAAAGGCAAATGTCTGCCTGGAGAAAGAAGGGTCACCTGGGATGCATTAGGAAATCCTGGCATCGAAGAGGGTGAGGGTTTTCCAAGCTGAGAATTGGGGGGGAAAGTCAGTGCCCAAGCACTGTGGTCCAAGCTGGGGAAAGGTCAGCTGTGGCCACAAGGCAGAACCAGCCTGGGCTGGACCACAGGAGGAGGGGCAACCAGGCAGAGGAACGGGAAGGTGCCATGTTCAGGGTCAAAGGATTCCTGCACTGCAAGTCGGAGTCCTGAGTGAGCCTGTCACCAGGCTGCCTTCCACTCGGGGGGAAGGACTCAAGTTACAGGAGCTGTTCAGAGGGTCCTCTGGACCCCTAGCCCCGGCCTCCACCACCTGAAAGGGTTTAGGTAGAGAAGCCTTAAGGAACCAAGGCGATTTCTTATTTTGCCTCCAGTATCTTTTGGACCCTCCACCTAATTCAGTACAGCAGGAAGAGATCTGTGCCTCTGGGCTGCTTCCGAAGGTGGTATCTAATATAAAGTCTGGTGAGGAGAGTTAATTTGAAGAACTCATTGGGTTTCCTCTTGATTCTAATCATTCAAATCATACCAGAAAATCTACTTTTCTCTTAAAATTACCTTGGGAGGGCCCCCCTTGCCCTCCTTCACCGTGCGTTGTAGCGCCCTACGAGCTCTGCTCACAGACCAGGAAGGACTTCCCATCAACACACCGAAATCCCACCTGGTCTTGTGGCCTGTCACAAAACAGTCTGCCCTCCACAGCTCACTCCTTCATATTCTCTAAGCCTGGATACAAAACCAGGCCCCCTCCTTCCCTACCTTCACAGAGTATACCCCAAGCTGGGGAAAATCCCCTAGCAAGCATGTGTTGGCCTGCAGGAGGTGAGGGGAGTGAGCAACTGGTGTGGTCTCCACTGAGTGCAAGAAGCTGCTTGTGAAGCACCCCAGCTGGGCCAGCAGGGACCCAAGCCTGACTTCTAACAGAACTTAAGCAGGACTTTTCCAGTTGGAGCCTTCATAAAAAGATGGTCGGATAAGTTGATTTCTAAACTCACTTTTTGCAAAGCCATTTCCAGAGCCTGGGGCACACAGCTGAGCAAACAGGGAACATGGTGCAGTGATGAACTGATGAGTGCTGCCTGACAGGGTTGCAAATCTCAACATAGGTGGGCAAGCTTTTCACTTAACACATTATGCTCTAAATTTCAAGCCAATGGTTTCCTCTCATGATCAGAGATGAAACAAACCTTCCAAGGCTGGAGAAAGAACTGGCCATGTTGGACTTTGTGGAAACTATTCCGTGACTGGGTCTACCTTGAGAATTTTCAAGAGTAGTTTGTAATCAATTTTCAACTAATGTGCTGACTTGAAAACTTAATGCACTTCTAAGAGAAGACTCCCAGTGTGCGAATTACATTTCAAACTACATTACAAAGTTATAGTAGTCAAAACAGTGTGGTATTGGTATAAACATACATGTACATCAATGGACCAGGACAGAGAACCCAGAAATAAACCCACACATATAGTCAAGTCATTTGCAACAAAGGAACCAAGAACATACAATGGGAAAAAGATAGCATCTCCTGTAAATGGCCTTGGAAAACCACATGCCAAAAGAATCAAACTGGACCCAGCAGACCCCTCAGTGCCACTTCCATCCCTAACTGCCCCAGCAGTACAGCCTGGACTGGCCCCCCCGAGGGACCTCCAGATCACATCTCTGTCCCTGGTTGCCCTGCCAGCACAGCTACAGCTGGCGCCCACCTGGAAGGCTCCTGGACCAAGCCCTGAAAGCACCAGCACTGCGACACCCCCAACCACCCCACCGGGCCTCCAGCCAGCCAAAACCACTGAGTACACACAGTCTACCCAGGGGACATTCCAATAAGAAGCCTTCCATGGAGAGGTAGCCCTTTCACCTGATGCATAGAAACAAACAAAGTTGAACAAAATGAGGAGACAGAGGAATATGCTTAAAACAAAAGACCAAGACAAAACTTCAGAAAAAGAACTAAATGAAGTAGAGTTAAGCAATCCACCTGACAAAGAGTTCAAAGTAATGGCTATAAAAATGCTCACTGGACTTGAGAGAAAAATGGATGAACTCAGGGAGGACTTCAACAGAGAGGAAGAAAATATAAAAAAGAACAGATCAGAGATGAAGAATACACTAAATGAAATGAAAAATACACTAGAGGGAATCAACAGATGTTAACATCAGTGTTAATAGCAAGTGATTAGAGGATGAAGATGAATGGATCAGATGAAGATGAATGGATCAGGATAGAAGACTAATGGAAAGCACTCAAGCTCAACAGCAGAAAGAAAAAGTAAAAGAAATGAGGGTAGGTTAAGGGAGGTCGGGACAGTATCAAAATCATACAACCATTTGCATTACAGACATCCCAAAAGGAGAAGAGAAAGAGAAAGGAGTGGAAAATTTATCTGAAGAAATAATAGCTGAAAGCTTTCTAACCTGGAAAGGACGCAGACATCCAGGCCCAGGAAGCACAGAGAGCCCCACACAAAATGAAGCAAAGGAGGTTCACAGCAAGACACACAGTAATGAAAATGTCAAAGATCAAAGACAAAGAATCTGAAAAGCAGCAAGAAAAAAGCAAAAGAGTTATGTACAAGGGAAACTCCATAAGGCTATCAGCTAATTATCAGCAGAAAGTCTACAAGCCAGAGGGAGTGCTGTGATATATTCAAAGTGCTGAAAGGAAAAAACCTCCAACCAAGGATACTTTACCTGGCAAGGATATCATTCAGAATCGAAGACATAAAGAGCTTCCCAGATAAACACAAGTTAAAGGAGTTCACCACCACTAAACCAGCTTTACAAGAAATGTTAAAGTGACTTTTTTTTAGTTTATTTTGATATCATTAATCTACAATTAAATGAGTAATATTATGGTGATTACACTACCCCCTTCATCAGGTTCCCTGCCCCCCAACCCCATTGCAGTCACTGTCCATCAGCGTAGTGAGATGCCATAGAGTCACTACTTGTTTAAAGGGACTTTTTTTTTTGAGTTCTTTATTTTTTTTTATTTTATTTTTTTAAATATAATTTATTTTATTATCATTAATTTACAATTACATGTGCAATATTACGATTATTAAACTACCCCTTCATCAGGTCCCCCCCACCAACCCCATTACAGTCACTGTCCATCAGCGTAGTGAGATGCTATAGAATCACTACTTGTCTTCTCTGAGTTGTACTGCCCTCCCCATGCCCCCCCAACATTACATCTGCTAATCGTAATGCCCTAAAGGGACTTTTTTTAAGAGAAAAAGAAAGGGCCATAACTGGAAGCAAGAAAATTACAAAAAGAAAGAAATTTCACTGGGAAAAGCAAACATATAATAAAGATAGAAGATCACTTAAAAGCTAGTGTGAAGGTTAAAAGAAATAGTAAAACCAACCACTTCCCAAAAATTAGTTAAGAGAATCAATAAAAAGGTGTAAAAGAAGACATCATATTAAAATGTGGAGAGAGAGTAAAAAAATGAAGTGCTTTTAGAATGTGTTTGAACTAAAGTGACAATGAACACATTGTGCTATATACACGTAAGACGTCATATATAAACCCATGGTAACCACAAACCAAAAACGTATAATAGATACCTAAAAAATAGAAAGGAATTGACCATAACACTAAAGAAAGTCATCATGCATGAGGAAAGAGAACAAAAGAAGAAAGGATCAAAGAACTACAAAAACAATGAGAAAACATTTAACA
Source organism: Smutsia gigantea (assembly GCA_032199065.1). Lineage (NCBI taxonomy): Eukaryota > Metazoa > Chordata > Mammalia > Pholidota > Manidae > Smutsia > Smutsia gigantea. The sequence goes on from JAVSCE010017370.1 coordinate 104,379, forward strand.
AAATGGCAATAAGCACATACCTATCAATAATTAAATGTAAATGGACTAAATGCTCCAGTCAAAAGAAAAAAGGTGACAGAATGGATAAAAAAAACCCAGCTATATGCTGTCTTTAAGAGACTCACTTCAGACCTAAAGACACATGTAGACTGAAGCTAAAAGGATAGAAAAAGATATCCTATGCAAATAGAAATGAAAAAAATAGCTGGAGTTGCAGTACTGATATCAGAGAAGATAGACTTTAAAACAAAGACTAACAAGAGACAAAGAGGAGCTTTATGTAATGATTAAGGGCTCAATCCAAAAGAAGATAAAATAATTGTGAATGTCTACACACCCAGCAGAGGAGCACTGAAATACATAAAGCAACACCGGTTAACTGCCTGGGTCTTGCGGCCGGCATCTGGAGTAGGGGATGGAGGGCGGACTTGTAGGACGGAGCCCATAACCCTGCGGAATCCGGTGCCATCTCCAGACAGATAGCATCAAAATTGTGTTGAGTTCTCGGACACCCTGCTGGTGTTCGAGAATTGCTTAGTGTTGTTTGTGTGGGAAGATCCCCCCTTGCCCCTCACATACACACACGTTGAAATCAGTCCAGGAACCCGAAAGGAGTTAAACACATTCATTGCACCTCCCACCAAGCAAAAGTCCAGGATCAGATGGCTTCACAGAATTCTATTAAACTTTCAAAGAAGAGTTAATACCTCTCCTCAAACTATTCCAAAAACTGAAGAGGAAGGAAAGCTTCCAAATTCATTCTACAAAGCCAGCATCTCCCCAATACCAAAACCAGACAAAAACATTATATAAAAAAAGACAACTACAGACTAATATCGCTAATAAATCAGGGCTGCAGCAGAAAGACCTAAGGTAGGCCCTGCTACCACAGGAGCAGATAGGCTTTTGTTTTCTTTACAGGAGTTTGTGCTGTTTCCCTTGCGATAAACGTCTGTAGCCTAGGAGAGCAGGGCAGCCCTTGCCCGGCAGCTCCCACACCAGGACACAGCTCCAAAGCCTGGCAGGTGCAGCACCTCGACGGAGGGGCCTTCTTCCCCTCACCCAGCCCTCCTGTCTACTGTTCCTCAGATCTCACCTGAGAAACAGAAAGATGCTTCTCGAGGACTTGGCCCTGTGGTCCTCTGAGCCTTGGTGTTTCAGGTTTGGTCTGATGGCCTCCAGCAGCCCCGGGTGCAGCTTCTCGGCCTCATCGAAAATGAACAGGGTCTGGTGGCAGCTCTCTTGCGTCTTTCTTATCTGGCCTGTCAGCCGCTCCTCCACAGAATACAGAGAGCTACTGGGACCTGGGGGAGCCGTGAGAGGCACCCACCCACCTCAGGCCGGGGGCCCACAGGTGCTGCTCTCCCCAAGGCCTCTGCAGTGGATGAAGGTTCCCAGGCGCTGCTTCGGCACCCTGAGGTCTGGGCACCAACTAGGCAGAGCCAGCTTGCCGAGGGGAAGAGGGCCTGCCAGCCCCGCTCCCTGCCCTCCAGGATGAGGTCCCACCCCAGAACTAACAGCCCACTCACCCTCCCCAGGTAGAGGAGCCAGGCTCTAACATGGGGGTGATGGGCAGAGACAGGCACAAGTGCCCCAGCTGGCCACGGACACTTTGAACTCCCAGGAGCACAGAGCTCACAGGCACCCAGCCTGGGCTGGGCTCTCAGGGGGGCCTGGGGAGGACCTGTCTGGGACCTGACCAACTCCCAACCCAACTGGGGCTCCCCACCCTGGGCAAAAGAGTAAGCCCTCAGAAAAGATGCTGCTCTGCAGGGTTCAGTAGGAGAACAGGGCCAGCTCTTGCGCCAAGGTGGGGAAGTTTAGCCGAGACCCCACTCACTGTCCACCTCTAGCCTCCCTGGATTTTGACACCAGCCCCCTGTGTGTGTGTATGAGAGAGGATGTGCAGATGAGAAAACTGTGCATACATGTCTGTTTTCACGGTGGGGAAGCTGATGCCACAGTGAAAAGCCAGCTTGTTCTTTCCGGGAAGGCCGGGCGGAACAGCCACATGCCCTCAGGACAGTCCAGGCTGCACTGAAACTGCCAAGCAACCCAAGCAATCTCTGTCCTCAAAGGCTTGCACCATCTTTCCAGGTTAGCACACTCCAAATACTGGAGCTGAAGCCAAAGGCGCACGCAGCCATCTCTGTCATGCTGTCCTGGGCTTTTGGGCCTTGCCTGGCTTATTTTACACACTACATATCTGACAGGAGGAAGCCCCAAATGACAGAGCAGCAATGACAAATTTTGTCCACCTGCCTGTTGGCCTGTAATGACCAGTTCTTGGGAGACACGGAAAAATCACTTACAATATGATATGCCTCTTTAAAAAAAAAGGACACACAACTTTTTGTCCAATAAAAATCACAATGACGTAAAACAGCATCAGAGAAAGGCTTGAAGGAAGTGCACCAAAACCCTGACTGCAGCTGGGTCTGTGGGGGGGATTACGATAAAGTTTTTGCTTTTCTTGTTCCACATTTCCTGTGACATTTCCACTACTTCTGTAACAAAATAAACAAATGGATTCTCCATTTAAGCCCAGTGTCTGGACTCTCGTATATGGATGCTAAGGAGAAAGCTCAGGATGAGTTAGGTTTGAACATCAGGCTTTCCTCCATACGTTCAGGGCCTTATCCATGTGGAATGGACACCTGTCTCCCAACACCTATACCCCAGGCTTTTGAAGGGCCCACCTCCTTGCAAGGAAAGGCTGGTTTCCAGGCCTCCCTCCCAGCACAGACACCTGCTCCTAGGGCTCTTGAAGCCTCACCTTGTACAGGTCCACGTACTTGGGGTGAGGAAAGTGGAACGTAGCAATGAACACCTGCACACAGTCGCTCCTCAGCCCGTCCCGGTACAGGTTCTCTGCCAGCATCTGAGCCACAAAGTTCTTGCCTGTGCCTGACCAGCCGTGGAATGCCAGGGCCAGGGCCTTGTCTGGCTGGGGCAGCTCTAAGTAGCCCTTCACTGCTCTCAGGACCAGCTCCTGGGCCAGATGCTGGCCATGCAGTCGTACACTCAGGTCTGACTCTAGGCCTAGGGACAGGAAAAGAGGCCATGGTGACAGGTGCACACAGGTGTGGTCCCCTCCCAGTGTCCACAATGGCCAAGAGACCTTGGAACATCTCTGAGGTGTGATCCACTCTGTTTGGCCTCAGAACAAGAAGCCACTGGGCAGACCCTGTAGAAGGGGTTTAAAGGGCTATTTTCTGAAGAGTTTGAGAAATCAAGATTGAACTTAGGGAGAGAATGGAATCACTCTTTCTAAAGGTCCTAAAGACACCCCAGAATGGTTAGCAGAGTCCTGTCTGGAAGAGGACTCCCACCCCAGGCGCAAAAGGTTGCTCTCACCTGGAAGTTTCAGGACCTCCTAAATATTTTACAGAGATACCCTCATTTTATTCATTTTAATTCAATGCAGCAAACATCTGCTGAGGGTGGCTGGTGTGCGCAAAGTCCTCTGCTAGGCCTGCCTGCCTCTCAGCCACGAGGGTGCAGGATCTGCAGGTACGAGCTACTGGGAGTCAGGGCGGAGACGGGGAGGCGTGCTGCCAGCTGCAGCAGGGTGATTAAAGGTCCCTTGCGCCGTAGCTACTTGCCCTGAACTCCCTCCCCACAGATCTCCAGCCCCCTGGAGCTTTGCAAAGTCCAACCTGTGAAGTTGTTGGAGATCCTGCAGTCCCCGCCGCCGCAGCAGTCCCGGAAGCTGCAGTACCACGCGGTCAGGATATCCAGGTACTGTTGGCCCAGCAGGGGAAGGCCCCAGCCTGGAAAAGGAAGCGCTGTGGGCAGGGGACAGAGCCAGGGGGAGCCCAGCACCGCCTCCCCGCAACACAGCGGAGCGGTTCTCTGGTCCTTCGTCCTGCCTCCAGGGCTACAGCTCGCTGCCCTCCCCTGCGCCGTCCCGCGCCCTGCCAGGGAACCGGCAGGGGTGGGTACCTCCGGCCCTGAGTAGATGGCCTTGCCAAAGACGCAGCCCCAGCAAAGGCGGAATATGCTCGGCACGTACTCCTTAAGCACGGACGTGTGCAAAACCCAGACCCTGCCTGCAGGGAGTCTGCTGTCCAGCAGGGGGCGGACTGCGGTGGTGATGCTCA